>VXBT01013021.1:2043692-2143714 GCA_013400235.1 Oriolus oriolus | reverse complement strand
GGGGCATTGGATTTGGGAATTTTATCTGAACAATTTCATAAAGCTAGAAACTTTGATTTACTTAGAAATGCAATTTGAGTCTGCCTAGTTGGGCCTGATGCTTTTTTACAAGAGGTCTATTTGGAATAAGCAGGTTTTACTTTATTGTTAATTTCTGTCAATAAAAATACCTAGATGGAGTGCATTTGATGTCTTCAGCACATCTGAGTGCACCTGACAGAGCTCTGAGAAAGGATTAATTTCTAGTTTTGTTTCTAAAGACTTCAATAAACCTCTACATCTAAAAAATTCTTGAACTTCTTTGTTGAACAGAAACACAAAACCCACTCCTGAGATAAAAAACCTAGAACTTGCCATTACCTTGTCATTAGAACAATGAGACACACAAATTAGAAAAAAAAAAGGAAAAAAGCAAAGAGAATATAACAAAATCCTACCAATTACATTGTTGTATATTCATCATCAATATCTCATAAATATCAAAAGAAGAATTAAAGCAAAAAGCCTGTTATTGGAGGAGATAAAAAGTGAAAAGTTTTCCTATTCAAGAGAAGTATAATTTCTTTAATTGCTTTATACCTTCAATTTTTTTTTTTTTTTGAAAATTAGAAATTCTGAAATAAAACTATTCCCTAATATGTGCTACTAAATAGTGAAGTCAACTGTGTCACAAGCCCTGAGACTGCAAGCATCATCATGCCTCTGGCCAGCATGTTACCTTCCAAATGCAGCAGCCATGAGCAAGCCTAGGGTAGCTGCTACAGTCCATGGATTCAGAGTTCACCAAGATCTGCCAGTGTGAATCTCAAAAACATTCTGTCCTGAGAGAGGTTAGTGAAAACAATGCTCTAAAAATGGCCAATTCCATGTAAAATCAGTAAATAGATTGTATTAACGCTGACTGAATGAACAGGCTTTCCAAGATTTCTTTTGGATAGCCAGATTATCGTTATTATGCAAGCCTAAATGAGGAACTAAAATCTAGGAAAGTACAGGTTTATATTCCTGAAATTATATATATAACATTTAAGGTAAAACATTGGTCAGGTAGTTAAAGGTTTAAGAGAGATACAGTAAAACATTGCTCAGGTAGTTAAAGGTTTAAGAGAGATACATTAATAATATGCCATGATATCCTGGTCTTTTCTGAAATGACTACTCCAGTCTCCTGACAAAAAGTATTTAGAATTGGATATTTTTCTAGGCAAATTTCTGCAAGAGCATGATTTAAGGAGTGTATTTAGATCGTGTCTAAATATTATTTGTTAGAGTGTTGCATAATGGCTGTTGGATAAATCCCCCAATCAAGAACCCAGAAGGTAGAAAAGATTTTATCTGAATAAACATACTGAAGGTAGTAAAGACAAAATCAGCAGCTCCTGAAAGAGTATTTGCTTTGCATAACTTCATTATGAACCATCACTTTCTACTTACTTTAACTGAGCTCAGTAACCTATGCTTTTGCAAGTATAAATTCTTTCAAATTTTTGTGTGTTGAGTAATGTTTAACAAGTTATTTCACTGTTTTTCTTGTCAAAGGTTTGAGATTAAAAAAAAAAGTTAAATTAAAAACATCTGCTATTTTTCAGGAAAATCTCATTGTAATTTCACATATGACTTCCATATAATCTCAATCATCTCCAAGGACATTTTTAACTCTGCAATATCTGTCCTGGCCACATCAATATCTGAGTTGCATTTTCTTTGATCCCTCTTATCCCCCTTCATTTACATTCTCGTTGTATAGAAAAATACTCCATAAACTTTGAGGCCACAGAAACCTGCAGATTTAAAGGTCTCCCTGAAATATTGTTTCTGAGATGGAAATAACCATCAACCTCAGCTGTTGAACTATTCACTTCAGCTCTCTGGTTTAAACATATCATCAAACATCTATTCACTGATGAAATATGAAATTGTTATGACATGAGATAAATCAAAAATAATCAATAATCAATACATTTTAGCAAAATTATGCTGAGCGAAATTGCAATTATTTAAGATGTTACACTTGATAAAATGGTGGAATGTACTTAATACTTATTTAAAGTAGCTTTCTTGTTTTGAGGCTACAAATTGATAATTGATTTCTGTCACACATGAAGAAAGGCTGTTGAAATCAGCTTTCTTGAAATATTTTAGCAGTCATTCTTCTGGTAGCTGAAAAAATAGTTTTTGAAAAAACCCTTGTTTTCAAATGAGAATTAAATAATAATAAATTTGTTTGCATATACGATTTCTGTGACATAGTGTCCTTATATTTTACCTCAGAGGACTTTTCTTCACTTTGTCCATTGTGTCTATTCTCTAAATGAAACAAAAGGAAGCTTGGCCCTCCAAGTGCCTGAATCCAACCAATGTCATCCTGATTTAGGATCCGGTCCAGTACCTGTGAAGCATGGTAGATCTGACCATGAGATGCTAAGCTGTTTCATTTCAGAAAGATCTTTGTATCTGGAAGTGATTTAAGAGAATATGACAGTCAAAATATGATTGGAGTAGCAACTACTTTGATATACGCACTCGCTTCATCATCAGTGAAAGGGAACCACCCTTTCTTAAATTCATACTGTATAACACTAAGACCCCAAACACACCAAAGCTTTCTATGACTTAAACACAAAGTCCACAGCTTTACAGAAAAATTACAGTTTAAAGACTATTAAAATGTTTTTTATATTACCAGATCTAGTAAATTTTACAAATATCTTTCTTTTGTTGATCATATAAACTGTACCCTTTTGCATCCGGAGTAAACAATTTAACAATTTTCCATTTTTTGTGTGGCCTGGTTAAAAAAGCTAAGCAGAAAGCTTTTCAGACACAGAGTGTGCAAAATTAAAAGTAAATTGTCTTTTAAGTCCTTAAAAAATCTAAAATTAAATTTTCATAATATACTGAAGGCATATTAGGTACCATAACCACTCAGCTTTAATTTCTCAGATTTGGGGATATACTGGATAATCTCAAAGGTCAAAAATCCAGTAACACTGTCATGTCAATATTACCTTTTCCGGTATGGAAATTCTTAAAAAATACCCATTGCTTTTATCTTTTGAGGGATGAATCAGCAGAGAACAGCTCTTTGCCTTTCATCATAACACATGAACTAGAAGACCTCAAATCAAACCAGGCAGCCGAAGATTTGAAACAGGACACTGTGGGTGCTAAAAGTTTGCATGGATCCAGAAATAATTAAAATGATTCACAGAACAAAGATATATTGAACAATATTAAATACGATGTCAGGCTCAGAAAGTCCCTGAGCCTGAAATTGTCAAAGGCTGGGAAAGTACCATGGGAAAATAACAGCACTCGTAGCCCCTGCTCTTACACTGTTCCTTAGATACCTGCTTTTGGCATAGTCAGAGATGAGGCTCTTGGGCATATGGTATAAATTATACGACTAAAGTGCTGCTGCCCACAAATAAAAAAAGTGCTTTAAACTTGTATCTGACCTAGCACTACAGGTACGCCTGCAGTACCTTTCCTCGGTAGCCTAGACTTGCAAGAACACTGTAGCTTCTAAGAAACCTCAGACGGTGTAGAATTCAGTTTGTGAGCCAGAAAGGCACCTTTTTAAACTGTCCTGCTCCCTTAAGACAGGGTAAGTGATATGTCAACACATCTTTGTAAGGTAAGTGCAATATTCTTGTCGTGCATTGTTTGTGCTAATTCTGTTTATCAACTCCTTCATTGCCTGGAAATGAGTGTATGCCTGAACCGTCTTTTTCTGAATTTTATTTACTGAACTGATACTCCAAAGGCAGGAGCCCATTCATACTTTGTTCCCTTCACAATCATGAGAGAGAGGCATCTCTGCAGGGTGATCCATCCCTTCCCACTTATCAATAGTGACTTGTTGCTTACTCTGGATGCATTAGATACTTGAATCTCTCTGTCCTTCCTACTCTTCTCTCCTGGACTCTAATAATAACTCAGCAGATCTGAGTGAACTGCAATATCCTTGTAATATGACCCTCAGCCCTCTCTGTAAATATCCTTTTTTTTCTATTTTTTTCTTGAGGATATTAGGGCTGTGCGTGAAAAATCTGAACTCTGCCTGCCTTTTCGGTTCCTGACCCTTTTCCTCTAACCTTCAGTTTTGATGGCTTTTTCAAATCACTCATATGGTCTCACTGTGTCCTGCTGGATTGGGCCCAGATGGCCTTTCCTCCTCTGGTGTCTGTAAAGCAGAGAGCACAACCAAAACTCTTGCAGGAAGCAGCAATCATTTGCCACTGCTGTTACACTCAATAACCAGCAATAAAACTGTCGGTCTTGCAATATCAGCAGCCCCCTTCACTACACAAATATCTCCTGTCCTGACTGCTCTAAACCTGCTCAGTGCCAGGGCCTGCCCCATGCTCTCACAGGTGCATAGTTCCAGAGAAAGAAAAAGGCTCTTCCCTTCCAGCTCCAGTCATGCAGACAGACATTACTCTCAGTCTTTCTTTTGCTGCTCATGCACCTGCCTTTTTTACTGTCCTTGTCCATCACCAGACTGAACTCCAGGTGGGCTTTGGCATTTCTCATTCTATCCATGAATGTGCAGAGTGTCTGTGTATCCCTTGCAGGTCTCACAGCTCCATTTCCATCTCCTATAGGCTTTCTTTCTATGTCCAGTGTTTTCACGAGCACTTGTTCATCCATGCTGGCCCGCTGCCACCTTTGCCTGACTACCTGCACAGCCAGATGGACCTTTGATGAGCTTGGAGGAGGCGATCCTTGAAAATCAAAGAGCTCTCCCAGACACCTTCTTTCTCCAAGACTCTGTCCCATGAGCTTTTTCTAATCAGGTGCCCTGAACAGGCCAAATTCTCTTTTTCTGAAGTCCAGACATTTGTTACGCTGTGGTTCTAAAGAGCATCTGGCATGCAACTAAAGAATTACCTTTTATTTTACTTCAGTTGAAAGTGTCTAAGGCTATGGTCTCTAAGACTGCTTTGCATTGTGAACCAAAGTGTTCAAAGCTCCCAGTCTAGGCTAAAACAAGGACACAAGACACAACTTGAAGGCAGGGATGAATGTGAGTTTTTATCATTTAGGTCAGAGAGGTCAAAGAATTATATGAGCTTTTCTCTTTGAAGTGTTTCTATTTCTTTTTTTTTTTTTTTTCTATGAATCTTTAATGTGAAAAATAAATCAAAAACAAACAGAGAAAAAAAACCCAAAGAAACATATACAGCCCAGGAAGAAGGCTCAGAAATTATTTGTCTCCTTTCTCATGTGCACTAGGCTGCAGCTTTATACACCTTCTAAATTCCATGAACTATACAAAGGCCAGAAGAGCATTTCTGTCTCCTTCACCCTTGTTTCATGCAGGCAGAGCAATTGCAGGGCAATTTCTGCATCATTTGACCAACTGGCAAAGCTATACCCCTTTAGTTCCCTGCTTCTTGTAAATCCCATTCTTGGAAGCCTGTACCTCTTGGTTCACTGCACATGGCATAAGAACATAAGTTCCACTTGTGACATCAGACCCCAGTACTTAAACACTGCAGTGCTTTAGGCACCCTTTGAATCTTACTGCATCATCCTAACAGGTTTGATTATTTTGGCCAAAGTAACATGATCATCCCTAGAAAATATATCCAAGAAATGAAACTAGGCAAAGAAAAGCTGCATGCAAGAATGGTAAAGCCTTTGGTCACTTTATTGCAGCTCATTTACGCTGCTCTGGTGAGGCCCCAGCAGTTTGTAAAATCTTGCAATCTGTTCATAAATACTAGGAAAATTTCCAAGCTCTTGTTGTCTTAAGACTGTTCAAATTGTAATGAGGATGAGTAAAAAAAATATATTGTTTTCGTTAGAGTTTTTGTGAGAAACCTGGAATATATTCTGGCCACCTCTCCAAAAAACTTGTACATTTGCTGAGTCTTATGTTTATACTGCAGCAAAAACTCATCCATAAAGCTACCTTTATCACTAGTCTCATCTGAATGGAAAGGATAACATCTTCTTATCTGAAGACATATTAATTTGTAATAAAGATTGAGTTCTAGTAGAGCAGCCTAGTAGAGGAAGTAGAGGGTAAAAGCAGGTCCTTGCAGAAAAATACCATTTGGATGACTCCTTGCGTCTCCATGAATTCTCATTTAATATCCTCCCTCTCCCAAAAAAGCAAAGAGAAAAAAGGAATATAGAAAGCGTAGAGCCATCAGGAATGCTGAACAGCACTACTTTTAAAATAAGAGGTAGTGAATTTTCACCTGAAGAGACTAATTTCATTTTGAAAATTGACAACTTCTACTAAAGAACATTCCTGTTACTTTTACTAGAGGAAAGGTAGTGTTTCTCCAAGTCTGATTTTCTGCATCTTTGAAATAAACAGTCTGGGTAAAATGTGGACTAATAACCTAAAGCCTTCTCCAAAAATTAGTTGCCTACATCATTTACGCTGGTCTAAATATCCTGTGCAATTACATACTGACTTGGGCATTCACCTAATAGATATATCCAAGTTCCTGCCACCATTGATCTGACTGCTCCAAACTACTTTACGAAAGGGAGTACCTGCACCAGCCATGTTTTGAGATAGGCTGTTGTTTCTGTGCTGAATTCAGTAACATTAGCATGGGCACGTGTGAGTAGTTCAGGACATAATCACCTAAAGCTCTACAGAATGGACATAGCCTGGACATTTATTTCCACTTCCCCAAGCTGTCTTGCTAATATATTACACATTTGAACCAGAGGAAAGACGTGGTATTTCGGTATTTCAGTGGTCGACTGTCACTTTGAGCTTCATTCAGCCTTCAGCTTCTTTGAGAACCAACAGCCCACACAGGCCAAGCAACAGCCCCTTGTTTTCTCCCCTCACTGCTGGATGGAGAACATCTGCCCATCTCCAACAGACCTCAGGAGCCAAAGGCCCTGCCAGTTCAGGGTTTTCTTTTTGACAATACTAACCTAGCTCAGAACTCAACTGGTGAGGTAACATCCACATGTGGTATCAACAGCATCCCAAGATTAAACAATACCTACGCATTGATTTAAATGTTTTATATGAAAATAAAAATTAATGGCTTACTTTTAGCCAGAGTCTTATACAGCCATGAAATAGTAGCAGGCTGACTAAGACTGAAGTGCCTTTAACTGCCACAAGCCAACCCAAAAGCCTTTGTGCTTGTATACATGGCCTTGTCCCCAGCTGAATAGCACCAAACCCAGCCAAAACTCATTTAGAGTTGAAAACAGTTGGCAGCTGGTGAAATGATGATGATTCTGATTGTCTATATAGATAATTCATGCAGTTTTATCTCAATGTAATTTACATCCCATTGTGTGTGCTTCACAGGATGGCATGAACTGTGAATACTTATATTATTTATTGATACCATATGCTAATGCATAAAGGGATGGCCAAACAAAGACTAATGAGGCTCATAAAATGTAAAAAAAAAAATATTGGTTAGAGAAGATTTTTGGCAACTTTCACAGTTTCTCATGCTTGAGGAAAGACTGAACTTGTCCCGTGAAAAAAAAAAAATAAATCTACCATATGCAGAGGCACAAGGCATGTTACACTGCAAAATTTCCCCATAAAACATCCCTTATGTTATAGGTACTGCAATAATCTCCAGAAGATGAACAAGAAGATGCTGAAAATAAAAAAACAAGACATTAGTCCAGCTCCATCACAGGGACTTCTCAAACCAAATGTGATCAGGATTGATTTTAAACGTTTGTTTAGACTAAACAAGAAGAGTTCCCATCTTCCCCTAAAAGCTCTCAAGGCAGTAAGGAATATTTAGCTTTCATTAAACCTGCAGCGCAGTTTCTAAGCTTCATGGTGGCAGTCATAATTAAAATTCCAAAAACAAGGAGTTTTTGGAAATACTGAGACATTCAAAATGCAAGCATTGTGACATGTCAGCCAACTACAGGAAAGAGAACCAGGGAAGGACACAAAGCTGGGAGATGTGTTTGCATTTTCAAGCTTCTCTGCTACTTCTGAACACTTGCTGCAAAAAATATCAGGAAGGCCCAGAATATGGAAAACCATGAAAATTAAAGCTATATTAAGATAAAATACTTAATTCATTCCATCATTAAAGTTTTCCTTGACATAAAATCCCTGGAGCTGAGAGCATAAACTTTTAAATAGGCAAGGCTTCTGCTGGATCAGATGGAAATCTTAACACACCCATCATATAATGCTGGATCTTGTAATAATTTCCATGAGAACTGCACAATTTGATACCAACCCAAAATATCTTAACTATCTGTTCCAAAGTTTCAAAAGTGACAAGCGATGTGACAGAGACTTTAGTTTCAGAAAAACAGGTCGTTCTGAGGGCATATCAGGTTGGACATGGAGATATCAACATCTTTTTCTACCCTAGGAATGTGCTCAAAAACTGTAGTGTTTGTTTTAATCTGATCCATTTTCTCAGTATAACCCTTGCCTCTATATATAATAAAACTTCTGCTTAAATTAATTTTGCAGTCAACTACTTACAGCCAACATGGTGATTTCTGCTTTCAACTTGGCATAAAAATGAGTAAATTAGGGGAAAAAAACAGGACTTGATTCCTTCTGTGCTGTACCTTTCAACATCCATCTTTTTTAATCTAAAGAAAGATTTGGCATATCTGTGGCAGGACGCTGAGACACTGCTATTTCCATTTAATCCACCCCTGTAAAAGAAAGGTAAACTACTTCAATTTCAGTATTTCAGTGGTAGGATTTGTTTGCTGTGAATAGCCTGACAAAGTTTATGACACATAGCCAAAGCAATAGGTGGACGAATACGTATCACACATTTTGTAACTACGCACACAGGCTTTGTCACACTCACCACAGATACAGGCATCATTTTTGTAACAAGTAATTGGATGAGCTGTCCAGCATTTTCTCATTGACTCTAATGTAAAATTATGATAATGCCAAGTAATTCAAACTCTTCACAAGAAAAGACAAACTTAGAGGTAGACCTCTAGAAAACTCCTAAACTAAATCAAATATTAAACAAGTTTGTTTTAATTGCTATAGCCTCTGTTGGATGAAAATTATCTTCATTTCATGTAATAAATTCGTAATACCAAAAGGGATTGCTGTGAGCTGGAATGTGAATTCCACTCAGTTCACTGTAAACACGACCTGTTTTTAACTTAAACATTCTAGTGCCAAGTATTAGGGAAACAAGATGTCAAGCAGGCATTACAATTCTATGCTTGGTTTCTCTATTCCCGTTCACTGTATATCAAAATACAAAAGAGGTTGCCTTTGCTTCAGACTGCATGTGGAATCAGTACCAAGGAAGTGAGTGAGAGGTCAGGCACTTTATCCAATAGACTGCATTACACAAAGTTCTGGTGTAAAGAAGAAAGGTGATCCACTGATTGCCAGAGCAATTCGTAATGCTGTGCAGCAGAACCTGGTGCTTGTTCTGCCTCACATTTCCTTGGCCACATCATATAATACTGAAGGCTGGACTGAACGGACACTTGGGTGCAATGGCTCTTAACTCTGCTATTCCTGACTTTCAGGTACCCATCTGCAAGAATTCAATAATGCTGAGTTAGCCTTCAGGGACTAGAGGTCTCCTTCGTGAACAGCTACTTTCCACCCAAAGAGGAGTGCTCAGACTGGTTGGATGCAACCCCACAGGTAAACAGAAACATTAGAGAGGCTCTTTCAAAAGCATCCCAGAGAAGAAAGCGTAATACTGCAGTGCATAGTGTACATATGGCAGATCCATGCATGGCTGTGGCCACTGCACCAAGCGTGTCATTTCTTACACTTCACTAAGGCCAGCTTCAGACAAATCTGCTCCTACTTAAAAGATTTTGTCATCCAATGGTTTAACAGTGAGCATGGTGGTGCTGCTGGGTGGATGGTTGGATTTGATGATCTTAAAGGTCTTTTCCAGCCTTAACAATTCTATGACTATATTACATCTGAGATGTTATACAACATAAGCAAGGACCTGTGTGGTTGATTGACTTTTTGCTTCAATATAAACTTGATTGTCATGGTAGTTCTGTAAGAGCCTCACAGGACCAGTTGGCAAAGGCATAGCACATAGTTATTGGAATATACAGATTTCTAGACTGTGTCCTCTTAACTTTATAATCACAGTTTAGATTTCCACAGGGTGTACTGGGAGAAGTAGAAGACTAGCAGTCACCAGAGCTCCCATTCTAACAGAGCTTACATCAGTGGCATCCCTCTCATCCTGAAGATTGCTACAAGGCACGTGAAACATTCAGGGTGATGGGATGGCAAATTAATTGACATTTTGCCAGCGAAATATGATGTCTCCTATGTTCTGTGGGTTACAATGGTCCTACACAAATTAGTTTTACACAAATACATAAATGAATATATGTGTTATAAATGAGTATGTCCAAGGAAGTATTGTCCATGCTGGTTTCAGAATAGTATCTTTCACATCTGCTAGTCATCTTACTGGGCAAGTCAAGGACAAGAAACTGCTAAAAATATCAGTGTTTGTAAACAGTATTTATTCGATTCTGATAGTAACAATGTTAACTTTCCGTATTGATTTCTACATATATAAACACGCTTCCTAATTACTTCAGTTAGTTATTGTAGTGTTGTAAGAGACACTGAAGCACCAGTTCTAGAAATACAGAAATCACATAAATGGCTTCTGATTTGGACTGAGCAGAAATCACTTCTCTCCTTCAAGAGAGTATAGAGAGTAACTTCTCGTATATAACTAGCTCAACAGCTACTCCAGGATCAGATGGATTAATTCTATAAATGCACTTTTTCATTTATGTCAATACATACACAAATAAAGCATGTTTAACAAGTGCATAGGTTCAGAGGCCTGGAAAATAACAATCTTTTCAGTCTGACCAAATTTTGAATAGATCACTGAGCATGTCATAATGTCGGTTATGTTAAATGTCAACATGCTGGTTTCAGATATGGATTTGTAGCCCTGGTGTTTCTGAAAATACAACAAAAAGTCAAGTCCTGGTATGTGTAAGCATGGTACACACTACATGAGATGAATTAGCTACCACCTGCAAAGATTAAGGTGCAGCTTTGATACAGGCTCAGTTGTCAGCAGCAGGGTATGATGGGGAGTTGCACACTTTAAGGTCATGGCTTACATCTGGACAGCAGAATCTCTAATAAAGAGCGAACTCCTCTGTGCTCCTGTCCCAGTTTGAAAGAGATAGAAATGGAAGATCATTAGCATACAAAAGTGTTGCGGTGGTTGTTTCTGCGGTGTTTTGGCAAGGCCGCAACCGATCCTGGAGCTCGCCTCGGGGCTTATGTCGGGGAGAGCGGCTGTGCCACCCTTCCTGTAGCCATTTCGGCAACCCTGGGCTTTAGCTCCGGCCAGCTGCTGCCCGCAACGCGGTGATGGAAAGGAGAGAGAAGGCCCTCTGGCGTGGTGGCTTCACAGGGACCTTTATTTACATGGGGACGGACCGGCCCTGGCAGGCAGGGGGAGAGGGGGAAGGGGACGGGGAGAGGGAGAGGGAGGAGAGGGGGCGGCAAAGCCACCGAGGGAGCAAGAGCAGAGAGAACAGAGGGGGACGGACCGGCCCTGGCAGGGCCTTTCCTCCAAGGTTCAGGGGCCCTCCCTTTCCTCCAAGGGCCAGGGGCGGTACACAGGCAGAGTTGGGGTACTGGAACCAATGGAGAGATCCCGGGCCTGTGGCCAGGACTCGGGGCAGGGAGGGGGAAGAATGTGGGCAGTGGGAGAGAGAATTACAATATCACACAAAAGGGTCTTCAAAGAAAATGCTGCCATCTTCACCTCTGAATTGCAAGATTTCCTGTTCAAGTTGTGCTTACTTGATACTGTAGCTGAGTTGTGCATGTTAGTCACCTTACATTACGAATCATTTTACAAAAGCCGTGACACTGATCCAGTTTGTCACAGGTGGTGCATATTTGACCATGTACCATGCCTGATTCTGGAAGAATTTACAACAGATTAACTTGTCTAACACTTATAATCTAAAAAAGTAAAAACAGTGATTTATGAACTGCTTCATTCAAACTTAATTGCAACCACTGTGAAATACACCATGAATTAATTCAAACACAGCTGCACTTCCAGTTACCTACTTTAGACGACTACAAAACCTAATACCTGCTCTATGCTTTCACACAACCTGTAAGTGGGACAGCAAGAATGGATTTTCCCAGTATGTGAAAGAAGGACATTTCCTCCCACAGATCTTTCCAAAGTCAGTGAACATGGGGGAGAACGCATATGTGGGAAGAACAATTCAGTGAAAAGTTAGAGAGAAGAGGAAATGAAACAGTACTGAGTTCATTTTTGCACCAATACCAGCATCTCTCTATTCCTCCCACGTCTCCTGACCTTGCTTCCTCTGGGCACACACCTTCCTTTTTTGTCTTATTTCCAGGAGAAGATTCCCATCCAGCCAAGCTGGTCTTCTACCTCACCTGCTTGACTTCCAACCTTTAGGAATTGCCTGTTCCTGGGCCCTTAGGAGGTGCTGCTTAAAAGGTGACCAGCCCTGATGGACCTCAGCACCTTCAAAAGTATTTTCCCAGGGAACCTTACTCACTAGTTTCTTGAGCAGCCTGAAGTCTGCTCTCCTCATGTTCAGGATTTAAGTATTGATGGCACTTTTCCTCTTGTCAACCAAAATTTTAAACTCAATTGCTTTGTGGTCACTGTGGCCAAGATGACCACCAATCTCCTCTTTCACTCACAAGACCTTCTCTGTTAATGACTAACAAATCAAGGAGCCCAGTGTTAGTAGTCAGCTCTCTTATTACCTGTACAATGAAGCAACCATCAGGGTTTTCAGGAATCTTCTGGCCCTGTTTGTGCCAGCATTATGGTGTTCCCAATTAACATCTGGCAAGTTGAAGTCTCCCATAAGAACATGGGCAGTTGATTTGGAAGTGTCCCTTAGCTCCTCAAAGAATAATTCATCAGTGCCACTGTAGTGGCTAGGTGATCTATAGTAGATAGGTCCCACTGCCTATCACTGGTCACACTGGTTTTCTCCTGGTAGAGGTGGTGACCAGCTTCCAACCTTCCGTTCAACAGACCCTTGACTAGCTACTTGACAGGATTCCAAGTCCACCTGGCTCTCCACTGCAATGAAAGTTTGAGACTCTTGAGACTGTAGAGTGTCTGAGAACAAACTATCAATCTCTCACTCATTTTCTTGAATTTTCTCTTCACTTCCTCCTGTAGCTCCTTCACCTGGTGGCACAGTTCATTCTTTTAGAAAAATAATTTCACCAACTCCACTGACTAAATACCCACACTGTTAGACATGTCTTGAGCAGCTGTGAACTTTCTAGCACCAAATTCCTATGACATTATAATTTTATCTAATGGACTGAGCAGCATGTAATCAATGCAAGGTTCTGCCCTAGGGTCAGTACTGATAAATTGTGGTGAGGTCTCTCCTGTCTGTCTCCTTTTTGGTCCTGGGTATGTATGTCAAGGGTCATTAAAAAACCAGTTGAGTCAAATCTTAGCAAGTGAGTAGCATATTGATATCCCATAAAGAGCAGATGGGTGAAATATTTAACATGTTAGATACTATTTATTATTTTTATTACACATCCACTATTACAGAACACTGTCTTTTTTAATAGTCTGAATTTATTCAGGCAACAGACAACCAGGATTTACTTAGATACTCAGTTTGTCCTTACCACATCTCCCCTAAAAACAACTTACTGAGTGTTAATTTCAAGTGACTTGTAAGAAAGAGGTAAATTAAATACCAGCTTAATGGTTGGAAAATTTTCATACAGCCACTGTGTACCTTAGCAATGAATGTACACTTTCATGAATAGAGAGGCTGACACTTTAAAATCTAAGTTTAGAGAGGTAGTGTATTTCTCTTACAAAGTATGAGTTGATTTCTACTCTGGAAACAGACAGTTGGTTCTCAGGAATAAATATCTATCACCTTCCACCACTACTAATTTTCAAGGGTATTGCTGCTCTTTTCATGGAGCTAAAGAGGATCTGACCTCTGTTGATCTCTGTTGTCCACTTTGAAGTGCATTGGTGGCCAGTTATTACTGTTTACATGTATTTATATGGTTTGAGGGCTAAAGGGAAAGTAAGTCCTTTTAGTGTAGGTGATGTACAAATAAAAATGAAGGGTGGTCCGAGGAAGAGCCTGCAGCCCAGGAATGGCATGAGAATCTGATGTTCTGTACAGTTCCTAAAAAGAGAAAATAAACTAATGATATTATTATAACAGTAGAACCATGCATATCTATTTTAGCTATTTACAGACTAATTTCAGCAACAGTGTAGGAAAAGTTTCAAAGGCAAAAAGGTCAGGTAGAAACCCTGCCATGGAGAAAAGCCTTTGTAAGTCATGTGCCAAATTTCTTTCTTATCTTCAAAAAATTTTTCTCCACAGCTCTACAGGAGTCACGTTGCTTCCCCAGGAGAACTGCCACATCTGAAGTGAAATGTTGATACTGTTTAGCACTTGAGCCATCATACACATTATGCATGAACAAAAAGTTAGCAATAGAAAGCAATTAAAACTACAAAAAGATTTGAATTGGCAGAAAAGAATTAATCCTAGAGTCACATGTTGGAAACAGCACTTCTTTTCTCTGCCAGTGCTGGCTGTTTTCCCAAATATCATTTTTACAACAATTTGTCCAGGCTACTTTCAAAAGCTCCAAGTTATCAGAACTTTTGGCTCTTTTCAGAAACCCTAAAACATTCTCAAGATTGCCACAAATTTCAGAATTGCATTCTACAGCATTTACCAATATCTATGTCAGTCTCAAGAATGTCTTCCCACCTTTGGAGAAAAATCTTGTGGACTCGCCTCCTTCTGTATAAGAGAGATCCCTCACCCTTTTTCCTCAGAGACCACTCGATGAAGTTCAGACAAATGGGAACAGGATCCAGCAGAGCAGGAATGTCTTCCATAATCACTCAGGCCATTTCCATGGGTGGCAGAGGATGGGCATCCTGGACTCATCCCAGAGCAGAAGAGCCCAGAGCTCCTCCAGGCCTTCCTGGAGCACTCATTTTCCTGGAGGCTGGACTTGCAGAAGACACTTTCAAACCCTGCCTAAGTACCTGGTCTTCATCTTTGGATGGAAAAATGCCTTCAGAAAGTAATTAGATCTGTTAGTGTCCTTGTGTTCACCTCAACTGACTTCAGCTGTAAGCAACAGTGAGAGAAGCACAGCCAGAAGACGATAGATCCCATCAAAGTAAATACATTATCCTGGGGAAAAGCCTGTGAATCTCCATAGATAGGCTGGAAAAAGTGCTAAGATTTGAAGACTCATTTTCAGGTGTCTGGATCCAATTAAGCTGCCTCCTTCTCAGCTCCCCACCAGTAAATCCAAGATAATCTTCTATCCAATCTGGGAGATGTGAAGAAAACTCTGTACGTATAACGCAATACTTTGCCTCATAAAACAATATAGTTGATGCTATGTTGCTATATCACTGTGCTGATGCAGGGTCAGACACACAAATAGTGATCCAAGCAGAAGATCAGCAGCCCCTGTAGCTGCAGAAACACTTTCTGTAGTGCTGTTGCTCAACACAATGTGCACAGGAGCCTGACAAAACATAGAACTCTTAAATGCCTCATCCCTGTCAAAACCATCATCCCTCCAAGTGTCTATTTTCACTTCATTACAAGACAGTCAGCACAGCCCCGTCAGATGTCAAAGGATCTCACCTGAGTCTTCAATATGCAGGCACCAGCATCTCAGGCTGACAGTCCCTCAAACGTGGCTGTCCTCTGCAAAATGGGATTCATTAAGTGAGCTGTCCAAATGGTCTGGAACACATTAAAGTAAAAGGAAACAATGCCATACAATGAATTGTCATCCACTGAAATGTGTTACAGTGCGTATCAGGTATTTGTGTAAGCTGGCTCTATGGTAATATCAAGCTGATAACGATTTTCAGCTCCATTAACTGCTGTTAGGCAACAGGAAAAGCAGACATGCTGATAAAAGCAGCCACACAGGGACAAGGAATTCCTGGTTTAAGAAGACAGTTTACATGTTAAGTGAATTTCTTCCGCTGAGCAGGTAAAATGACTGCTCTGGATACTGTAGCCTTCTGTTTACTCACCATTACTTTACCTGTGGGAGAATTGCCAATGAATGGCAACAATCCTCTCTTTTCCATTTCAAGGGAACAACTTACTGTGACTTATACTTTAAAAGTCCTGTTTATTTGTTCCCAGGACTGGTCCTTTGTGTCTTGGAAAGAGGGAAATTTTTTGAGCAGTTCCTACTTCAAAGGGTTTAAAATTCAAGCTTATATATAGTACAGTGAGAGATCACATATAACAATGAGGTGTAAGTGGAAAAGGAAAGAATAAAGTCATATATACTAAAGAATAAATGCCTTCACAGTGTGAGTCAATCATGTTTTTGGCTGGTTATCACAGACAACAAGCGTTGGAACTACAATAAGGGCCCTGTGATAAAGCCTTGTTAAAATCCCTTCTTGAAGACCTGATAGTAAAATATAGTCCTGAGTGAGTAAGCCATATGACTGGAAAAGCACAGATGTTTGTCTTCTGCAGGACTAGGATAAGGAACAATATAAATATGGATTAAACAAAAGAATGAACATAAAGATATCACATAACCTTTCATGTGGATCCTTCAGTTTTAACAACATCGCTGGCCAGATGATGGCAGAAATATCCATTTATGTGAGTAGGGTAATGACTGCCTGTATGGTTACACAAAAGAGCAGCTCCCAACAGAAGGTAGATTTCAGACCATTTTTCTATATTTGCCTGAGATATAGCAGACCTGGTTTCAAATCCTAGGTCTCAAGAGACAGATGTTAAGGTCTTCACTTGGCCATGAAGGTCCTGAGGAGTCTTTCTGAATGGGAATGGCAGTGGGAATTCACATGAAAAACATTTTTCCCGTGGGACTATGCAGGTCTTAGTTGTCGTTATTATCACTGTGGAAAGAATAGAAGATGACAAAATATACTAAGCTATGTAAAAAGATTGGTGAGGAGGTATGGAAGGCTGAAACGATGACTGCATGAAAGGGGTGAAAGAGTATGCTGAAAACGAACTGATGTCTCAGGAAATTGAGGCAAGTTTATTTACACAAGTTGTAAAAGAAGCAGAGCTGGATGCCCAATGTTCATTCTCTTCACCTGACTCATATGACTATTCACAGGTCTTTACATCAGTATTACAGGTGAGGCAGGTACCTAATGACACATGGGTGAAGCCCCGCTGCTGGCATAGCTGTTGTCAGATATTCCTGGCTTCTCATCCTCACTGTCACCATACAGGTCTTGATAAATCACAAAGGCTTTGAACAGCCAGGGTAAGACATGAAGCCCCAGTGTGTGTCTCCATCAGTTGCCAGTATTGGATGTCTAGCACACACTAAAAAGACACTGTAAGGATATAATGCTATAACCCAAAAATATTCACCAGACTTCAATTATTTATGATTCATGAACTTTCTGAGTCAAATGCAGCATCTCTGTACTGACTATGCCTTGGATTTTTCTGCCATGAATTTATTCGCCCACCTTTTGAACCCATATATTGTTTTCTAATTACAGTGTTCGGCAGCACAGCCTTAACATCACATTATTTAGAGAAATGCCCACTTTTTGTTTTAATCAATCATAGAATCACTAAGGTCAGAAAAGACCTTTAAGATCATCAAGTCCATCTGTCAAGCCAGTACCACCCCTGTGCTCACCATTAAAACAACTTCAGGTGCCATATTTGCATGTTTTGGGGACACTTCCATAGTTTGTGAACACTTTGTTTTGGACCAGACTTCTACAAGTTTCATTTGATACCTTCTATTGATCATCTTATGGGAGGTCATTTCATATTGCCATTCTTCACATTTTATGATTTTATAGACTCCTCTGGGAAGTTTCCAGGCTGATGAATCTTAGTCTGCTTATTTGTTTCTTCTAGAGAAGAATATCCCTATCTTTGACTATCTTTGGCGATTTCTGATGCCCTTTTTTGTACCCTTTTGTTTTTTATTTCTTTTATTATCCCTATTTATCTAGTGAAATAAAGTGAAGAAATAAGAAATTATATTGTGTATTCAAGATAAGAGCACATCATGGATTTGTACAGAGGCACAATGTGTGCTTTGTTTCTTTATCCATGCTAAATAATGCTTAGACTTGATTTTCTGGTTTGACTACTGCTAAGAGTATGTAAAATTGGTTGTAATAACTCCAGAATCTCATTCTTGCATGGCAATAGCAGTTCAAAATTCATCAATGGATGCATAAATACAAGACAGTTTTTCTCTTGTGCATCACTTTACATTACATGGAATTTCATCTGTCATTTCATCATCCAGTAATTTAGCACCACAAGGTCCTCCTGTAACTCTGTAGCTGCCTTCATCAGCAACTTGTCATCTCTCAGGTCCTTACTGAATATATTGGACAGGATGAGCCCTAACCTAAGCCCTACCCAGAGCAAATAACACGAGGCCCTTGATTAGCTGTAAGTGATACCAGAATCACACAGAATCACAGAATGGCTGGGGTTGGGAGGGCTCTCTGACAATCACCAAGTGCAACCCCCATGCTAAAACAGGCTCACCTAGAGCAGGTGACTGTAAATGTAGACTTATATTTGCAGAAACATATCAAATTTCCACATCACTAAAAGGCCTCAAAGTAAGCACATTTCCATTCTCACAGCACTAGCACTGCCTTGGAAATTCCCTGGATAACCCTTAAAATGACAGATTTGTCTGTAGACAAAAAATATTTCCGTCAAATAAGGTAAAAAATTGTTCATTTTGACCCAAGAGAGAAATTTCTCTAGCTGTGGGAGTTAGAGCACAATATAGATGTGTTCTGAATAGATTCAAACTTCCTATTTTTGTATTCTATAGTAGATTCTTCCTAGCTGATTCTGTGGTGATTCCAGGTACCCTGTTCAGAGTCACCAGGCTTTTTCCTGGTTAAACATGATTTAACAATGTTTAGCCAAATTTACCTCTATCCTCATCCATTTCTATGATACTGCACCCTTCCCAGTCAAACTGGATTTGGAAGTGATCCTTGCCATGAGGGGTAAAACCTGTATTAAGCATTATTAACTCTAATACTCCTAATGAAATTTAATATGGGAAGAGAAAAGATTTGCAATCTGACTGTTGAATTCAAGCGATTGAGTGTCATTACTGCACATGGTCCTTGCTTTTTAACAAGTCACCGTTTTCAATTATTTCAGAAGTCATTCAAGCATGAAAAAACACATGAATTTTTATTCTCACTTTATTTGATGTTATGTAACGCTATTTTTCAATGTTCCTCAGCCAGTATTCTTCTAGCTTCAGTTAAACTGTATTAGAATCACATTTCTCTTACAAAAACGACTCACTATACAGTAAGCCTGAAGCACGTTGGATGGTTGTTAAAAGGGCAGAAGCCACACAGTATTGCAGTCTTAAGATGTCTGGGGAATTTCCAAAACCTTTCAATATCTAAGACAGACCCTGTCCAGGAATAATTGTCACAAAGTTAGTTGATGGATGAGTAAATTAATAAATGAATGATGAATGCAAGGTCCTCTGTAGACCTAGTGTTTGAACAAAGATCCATGTCCAAAACCAAAGCAAAGAAGGCTCAATGTCTGTCCTGTCACAGGGTGTTATCAAGAATGCAGAGAGTCTAGACCAGTCATCCAGCTTCTATCCATGTATTAATAGGTTGACATTTGGAACACAAAGACACAACAAAATTTAACCTAACAGCTTACTCATTGAAAATAAAACATCCAAATGAGGCTCTGGGGGTAATATGACGGTAACAGAGATGTTCTTCAGCAACGGACTGAGACCACTCAAACAGAACATCCATGTTCAGAGCAAGGCAAAAGTGTGTGCTCAAACTCATTTAAATACCATCTCAATTAGGCTATTACCTGTAAATTATTTCTTGTTTCAGATCTATGATAGGTAACTCACCAAATTTAAGGCATAAGGATGATCTCTTGGCACAGGCAGTGTTTAGCATCTGCTAATTGTAGACAAGATTGAAATATTTCCTGCTGTAAGGCTTGATCTAAACCAATTCCATATACATTCTTTTAACTGCAAAATTTGTTTTTGAAGATTGGCCATCCACACAAATCTCAAAGTGCCCCATCTTGTCCTGTAGTGGTTAACCTCCCATGTACCTACAGTGAAGGAAAACAAAAATCTTTGCAAACTACAGAAAAGTAACTGTCTCCACTACATGGGCACATGGTAGGAAGTATCATGTCCATCAAATATCACTAGTAACACGCATGATAAGGTGTCCCACCTAGGAGTTCTCACTGAAAAGTAATCTATATTGATGGTTTCCAAATTGTGGTCCATGAGCCACAGGTGGTTCATCAGTTGTAAGTGACCCACACCTGGCCTGTGAAGCCATGCTGAGGAGCAGATGAATTCATGACATTCTGCAGAGCTTCTCATAGACCCACAGAGTGTTACAAATGCTGTCCTGCACCATTGAATCTTCGTGTTTTAAAGTAAGATTATGTTTTCTCCAGGCAACCGAAGTCTTGCTGACATAAATACATAAAAGGTTATATAAAACAACAGTTATATTGTTATATTGAAGTTGTATTCTTATATTGAAAAACTGAGACAGCAGTTCTTCACCTGGTGTGGTCAGAGACAAAAAAAAAAGGTAGAAAACTAAGACTAAATATTAAAGAACATTTTCTCTTGGCAAAGTTAATACTGGAATAAGCTCTCTGGGAAAACTGTAGACTCTCCAGAACCAAAGTCATTCATCACAGACTGGATAACATTTGTCAGAAATGATTTAATTTTGGCTGATCCTGACACTAAGGAAGAGAATAAGACTAAGAAAGATCTCAAGATATCTTACATCACTGTCCACATCTTTAGACTGTTCAAAAAAAATTACCAACCAACTGCAAAGTCTTTCAAATAGTCTCCTTCTCTTTTCTATGAAAGAGGATCTTCACCTGTGTCAGGGCAATACCAGATATTGGTAGGGTGGCTGGCAAGTGAATTGAGAACAGCCCTGTGGAGAAGCTCGTGGGGGTACCTGAACATGAGCTGTCAATGTGCTCTCATGCAGCCCAGAGAGCCAACCCTGTTCTGGGCTGCAGCAAAAGCAGCGTGGCCAGCAGGGCAAGGGAGGTGACTTTCTCCCTTTATCCAGCTCTTGTGAAAGCCCACCTGTAATGCTGCCTCCAGCTTTGCAGTCCTCAATGTAAGAAAGACGTGGACCTGTTGGAGCCGATCCAGAGGGTTGTAAAGATTTTCAGGGAGTTGGAGTACCTCTTCTATGAGGACAGGCTGAGAGTGCTGAGGCTGTTCAGCCTGGAGAAGAGAAGGCTCTGGGGAGACCCTTATAGCACCGTCCAGTACCTAAAGGGGGGCTAAAAGAAACCTGTAGAGGGACTTTTTGCAAGGGCATGTAGTGACAAGACAAGAGGAAATGTCTTCAAACAGAAATAGGGTAGATACAGATTTAGATTAGTCCACAGCAGGGGAGTTGGAACTAGATAATTTTTAAGGTCCCTTCTAACCCAGGCCATTCTAGGATTCTGTAATATTAGGAAGGTATTTCTACTGTGAGGGTGGTGAGGCACTGGAACAGGTGCCCCAGAGCGGTTCTGGATGCCTGATCCCTGGAAGTTCTCAAGGCCAGTCTGGATGGGGCTCTGAGCAACCTGGTCCAGTGGAAGTTGTCCCTGCCCATGGCAGGGGGGTTGGAACTAGGTGATCTTTGAGGTTCCTTCTAACCCAAACCAGTCTATGATTCCATAGAAGAGATTCTCTGTTTCTTGCCATTTTTGTAGTGCTGAGAATGGATAGAATTTAACAAAATAAATAAATTGGTTGCATTTCAGAAGGTCCCAGTATTTATTTGCTTCTGACATTTGCCTAGACTCCAAATCCCATGAGTGATAAATCCACACTCATTTAATAACTAACAGCTGCACTTCTAGCCAAATAACATTCTCTGGGACTTTTTTTTCCCTTCTGTTGGAAGCAGGGCACCCAAAATAAGCAGTAGAAGTTTATAGGCATTCACTACCCCTATCAAAGGAGAGAGATTATGTGAAATAAGGAATACATCTTTCTGCAGAGGGGAGATAACCTTCACGGATATCCTGAGCATTTGCCTACCCCAGAAGAGAGCTTTCCCAAGCACTGCAGTTGTGCTAATACCATGCACATCTTTCAGCCTTCATCCCTGTCTATGACAGCAGAATTGCAGACAAAGAAGCCAGACCCAGACTTCTTTCCATGGTGAGTATACTGAGGAGGAAAGGGCTCATTAGAGTTCACTTTCTGAACTCACATTCAGGACTAGAGAGTTTCCAAGTGAGTCCTTGCAAGCAGCCAGTCTCTGACAGCAATTAAATTATGAGTTTGACAGGGTAGACAGTAAGGAAAATTTCTGATGTGCCACAAAATTGGAACACCGAGATAAAACACACAGGCTGAGAGGACTGAAGGGTAGACAGATGCAACCAAGAAGTAGTCGGCAGTGATTTCCCTGATATGTGGTAAATGTATACATACACACACACAAATGCACTTATATGTACACATAATATAGAAATGTATTTAGACTTATAAACATATGCATTCATATCCATATATATATGTAGATATACATATATGTGTTTATACCCACTCGTTTATATATACACATATCTTCTACATGTGTGTGTAAATATATAAACATATATATAATTAATATTATACATATAAATATCCTAAAAAATTAATTAAAATAATTTAAAAATTAATATTTTTATATATATAATTAATATTTCTTCCAGAACATAATTACTTTGCATTGCATGATAGTGATATTTCATGATTGCTGTATGCAGAGTGATAGAGCAAGGTATGTTGTCCCTCACTTCGGGCATCTGCATAAGTGTAGACCTAGTTCCAGACGTTATTCACCATGGCCATGAGCTGCAGGGTCAAAAAGATTGATGATGACAGCAGCACACAGCCTTATATACACATACACAGCCTCACTCTCTATTTTCCACACCTCACCAAAGCAGAGGAGAAAGAGCTGGAAGTAGATAGGGACCTATCACAGCAGGCAGGACGTGGCTACAGACTTCAGCCCTCTGGAGATTCTTGGCTGAGGTGGAGCCCACAGGAAGCCCCGGGTTTAAATCCATTAATTACAGAAACTGAAGTTTGTTTCAGTTTGACTGTGATACAGCTGAGTCTCGTCTGCAGCTCTGAAACTCTTGCGGGAAAAGAGTAAATTTCCTTGAATCTTGTGTCTGCTTGGATACGTCACCAAGTGGGGGCTTTCAAAATGATTTTATGGAATTTTTGACATTACACCACAGACCAGAATTTTGTTGTGACAGACACTGATTTCTCTGTACTTTTTAATGTACCTTGATCCAATATCAGAACTCCAAAAAATGTTTTACATATACCATAAAGCATGCTTAGTTATCTAGATGGAAATTTTCAGTTGTTAGAACTCACATTGTCAGCTTTAAAATACAGACTGATTCATGGTCTGAACTCTTACAAGTGAATACACTTATAAACAAATACATTTATAAGTCACTAGCACAATTTGCACAAGGTTTATAATTTATGTTACATGCTGTTTATTTACAATAATATAAAGTTAACATAAAATGCAAAAATTACAAAGTAATTCCCAAGTGTTGCAGTCCAGGCTTCCTGGAGTATATTCATAATGCTCCCATATCCACATGTATGCTACAATGAGGTCATAGCCAGGTTGTGATTTTAATAAGGCTGACTCAGGAGGGCTAAATATGTGGTGTTGTAACAAACAAATAAAAGAAAGGAAATTCTCAAGTCAAGAGTGGCAACCTTCTCTGAAGCTAGGTGAATTTTAGGATCTAGTATCATGGTAAAAAATATTCCATGCATTAAACATAACCTTGACCTATGCCAGTGGCAGGACTGCCAATTCCAGACCAAGAATTAAAGGGAGCCTTTTTCCTTTGCAGAAACTGAAAACAGTCTGGTTGTATCCAACTGACTGATTTTTGTCTGTTTCCATGGTTACAAGAAGATAACACACACACACACACTCTGTCAGATCATTTTTGGCAGTAGGGAATATCTCCATAGAAGTCTCATCTCCCTTCCCCTCCGCAGACTGGGGGAATTAGGAAGAAAAATCCAGGGTGGGCAAGGGGCCCATCGCCCCTCACACAGCAGTGCAGTGAGAGGAAGGGCTGTGCTTCCAGAGCGTGGCTCTCTCAAGAACAGTTGTCTTCCTGAGCGGGGTTTGTGTACACTGAGGATGAGGAGAGAGCAGACCAGACAGAGCCCTTGGAGATGTAAAAGCACCAAGGCTTGTACCTAGGAGAGGAGGATTTGCCCAAGCTGGGAGACATCCATTGGGGAGGGGAGGGGAAGGGAAGGGAAGGGAAGGGAAGGGAAGGGAAGGGAAGGGAAGGGGTAACAAACCTAATGCTGGAGTAAACACGAGAGCTGCTTTTGCTTACAGTTTGCATGGGAACCCAAACAAGGTTGCTATGCAATTTTACCTACTGTCAAAATGGCAGCCCTGGACATCCTTACCTCACCAAGGTCAGGCTGAGGATTTAGCCCATGTCAGTGTGTCCTGTCTTTACCATATATATAATTTTTTACATTCTCTCTGGATGTTTCCATGGAGCTTGGCTCTATTCAAAAGAGACATTGAAGGACAGACTCTTGCAGATTCTCCTCAGTTCTTGTCTTCTGTCTGCTTAGGCTGAGGAGATATTTGTTCCTGACCCCATGAGGATTCACATTCTCTTGTTTGTCTACCCACCACATTTTCCTAGCAATGAGGGAAAGATTCTACAAACAAACAAACAAACAAACCCAAAACAAAACAAAACCAGAACAAAACAAACAAAAAACCCTGCCAACAGCACAGGTCCTGAAAGCTTCAGTTTAAATACATTCTGGAATATTCAAAAATTAATCTGGAAAGCATGGGGTGTTTAATAAGAAAAGTTATAAAGAAGTTTAGATTATTTGAAATATTTTTCCTAAATCATATTTATATTATTTATATAAATATTATTTGTTTCCAGGCATTTCTCTTGCTGAAAGAAGAATCACAGAAGTCAGGTCTACCTTCCCATGGAGACCCCTATACAATTCTCCAAGTGGGAATCTTCCTGATTGGAACCAAAGAACCACAAGAAAGTCACCTCACTCTTCAGCTTCCTCAGGCTCCTGCTGTGGCCAGTTCCTCATTCCTAACAGGATTTTGGGCTATCGCTTTCCTACACAGCAGAATGAAGAAACAGAAGAGGAAACCATCATTTCTGTGCCCAGTTTAGGAAATGGTGCCTACTTTGAACCCCAACTGCCCCAACAAGCCTTTCCATTTCCAAATGCTTTAATGAACTGTTCTGATTTTTTTCTTCAGATGTTGCTTCAGACATAGAATTACTCAGCTTGGGTGAATTCTCAAGCCTTCCAGCCTCTCCAAAGCTGAGAGTCTTTCATGGGTGAAAGACATGCCAAAAGTAAAAAAAAAAGCCCACTTCAACCCAATAGAACTTAATCAGTGACAGCAACATAAATTCTGTCTTTTCCTTAGTTTTTGACTTCACAATCTTAATTCTGCAGGTTTCCTCTCATTCTAAATATGTTGAAGAACGTTCTCATGTGATTAACTGTAGAAAAAGATTAGGGAAATCCCCCGAAAAATCATTGTGCAGAATCTTACAACACATCCATGTGTCAGTATTACTGGGTTCATGGAACAGCTCTTCATCCCTCTTTTTACCTACAGGAAATTTACATTTTTTACTTTCAGAAGTAAAGCACTAAAAATTTCACAAGATGTTGTTTCTTGCTAGCCAAATCTCTTTGATTGCCAGTAATAAAGTAGACAGAGTAAGATTTTGTAGAAGCAAGTCTGGCTGAAGTTTCTTTAACTTCACATTTGTGTGAATTATTGCTTCCTGTTACACAGAATTATCTTTTACTGTATTTCTTCAGCCTGGGGAAAATGTTGCCAAAAGATACAGCCCAAGTTGTATCACAGTCTCAAGTCATGAAACAAGAAGTGAAAACATTAATAGTGCAGAATCAAAGCAAGAAATATTTATGGTCATTTTATTTCTCTTTCTTGTTCTGTCCCTGTCTTCTTTTATGCTTTTATGTATACATGCACATGGATATAGATATATCCATAGCTGTGTCTATCTACATATGTACAGGCACACATGCAACATTTTCCCATCTCTGTATGTACCTTGTGTTGTGTGTATGATAAAGCAATCAGTGAAAAAATGAACAGCAATATCTGAATGTCTAACCAGTGTTCAGGAGTTAAAGCGCAAACTCTGCATTTTTGACCAAGCTGAAATAGGAGCAGCACAAATATGGCAATTAACAATGAAGAAAGTTAAAATCCTTGATGGCTCACAATCTCTCTGTCAGCTGAGTGGAGGTCTGCTATCTGCTATGGTGATGTGCTGTTTCCATATTCCCTTCCTGCACCCCTCCAGCTCATCATGTGGTGGAGAGGAGTGTGCTTCTAGGGAAAGCAGACAGTACCAGAAGGATGATCCCTAGTACTGACCATACAGGCAGCACCAAGACTATCATTTCACCGAGCCTCACTTTGCTGCCAGCAATAAGGGCAGCACATGAATGAGAAGAACAGCACTGACAGGAGGGTCAGACTAAGAACAGAGGGTGTTCTCAGAAGGCAGGGAGGAAAAGCTTGCAAAGAGAGACAGCGTGAAGAGAAAAAAATGAGACACAGTATCTGTCTGATTTTAATCCAAAGTCTGAGTAATAGCTTCCCCCCCAGCTCACACATTCTATCTAGCTATTGATGTAGGCAGCAGAGTGATGCCACAGAACTTTGAAATTCACTGCCAGTTCTCAGTCCAGTTGATCCACACTGCTCACCCTCCAGGAAGTGTTGTGGATCTTTTCTGCCATATTTTCCAAGATGGATGATGTTTTAGACAGCATTGCTCTGATGTGAGTCTGAATAAGATTGAAACAACCCCTAATAACACTTGTGAACAGAGGTAACTGTCTATGTCTACACTTCTTTGTACATCCCATCCCTGAGAGCAATCTTTGCCTATCAAGCCAATATTGACTGTGTCCACATTGCATTGCATCTGACTTAGCATCTCCTTTGGACACCAAGTCACGATGGAGTGGGAGAAGAAATCATCTCAAAGTGTCTGAAATAGTGTAGGACAGTAATGTGAGAGTACTCTCATGGAAGCTGAGAGGAGTATATCTGGGTTCAAAACCTGTGGGGAGTGCTGGAGGTTTGTGCCATGCAAAGGGAGCCCAGGTGTGACCTGCAGAGGCTGTTGAAAATAAGAGAAACCAGGAGAAACTCCCCAGAAGCAAATCTACATTTTGTTTTGAAGAAGGCTGGTTGACCGGAAAAGGAAGCTCAGGAATGAACTAACATTTAGGCAGGGGACCAGGTGTAAACTAGGCAGAGACTGTTATCTGATAGTGCAAATATGCCCTCAACATCTGCTTCCCAGCAACAGTGAAGCAAAACAGATTCAAAGGCTGGATCAGCAGACTGGAAATTCTTAGATCTGACTCCAGTCTGGTATCTGAACTCACAGTTTTTCAAGCAGTTTCTTTATGTCATTGTTCACATATTCCACAAACAACCTGCAAAGTCTGGTACTTTTAAAGGATGTGTTTTACTTACTTACTGCTTCTCTATCTATGTGGGGCCGTGCCCCAGCTGCCTGCTTACAGGAGTATTTTGCTGGTATTACCTTACACAGACTGTATGATCAGAACTAGTTAAGCCAATGCAAACACTGTCATGAGGCAACTGTAGAAGGAAAAACAAACATGTTCAAAAATTCTGTTTATTCATGTCTTTAAAACCTTGTCATTAAAAAAACTGTTCAACATGCCAGACAGCTACCAATATATACAGATTCATGCATTTATGCAGAAAGAGGTATCACAGCTGTGCTTCATGAAATCAGAACACATCACAACAAACTAATGACAGTCCACAAAATCGCTCCACAAAATCTTAATTTTCCAGATTTGCTGTCTCTGGAATATTCAATTATCCATACTTCAGGTGAGAAGATCCCACTGGTGATCACATGAATGAAATACAAACAGGACCAAATAATTAATGCATGATTATTATCTCCAATATTACAAAATCAAACATTTTGTGGGAAGGGTAACGATGACACAAAGGCAAAGAAATTTAAAGTTTCTGGATCCCATGATACCTCAGAGATCTCCACTCAGCAGTTCTCATCTGGGGAAAATTCCTGTCCATCCTGACTGTATCTCAGGGTTGAACTACCAGCATGGTATGCTGCAAATAATTTCAACAGCAGATGGCTGCTCCTGTTGCTGGTGGGGTCTGCTTCACACACGTACAAAGCAGGAACAAACTAGCTGATGGATCACTGAGGGGTTTAGTTTCAAGAACATCCCTAGAAATCTTGCAAAAGCTCTACTGTCCTTGACAGCACCTTTCTTAAAATCCCAAAAATGAGGGCGAAGGGGTGACCAGAGATATATACTGAGCACATTCAGTGCTTTTGGAAAGGGGCTTCTGGCAGCTCACACACACCCATTGCTCCAAACTGCTGAGCACAGCACGGGCAGTGCTGCAGCTCGGGCTGGTCAGGGATGCTGCCAGCTTCCTCATGCTTCCAGTTCTCCAGCAGATCCCCACCAAGGCCACCAGAAAACAGCAAAAACACCAATTTCCCGATTGCAACACAACAATCCTGGATTTTGGCACAAAAATAACTCTTTGGTAGCATGGGCTGTCTGGCACCTCTCAAGGACTTTGCACAAAATTTTAAGTGCTTTATACATATACAAATATATAATTATATATTCCACTACAGTCCTAACGTAATGGCAAAAACATGCCATTTCTATCTTAATGATGATGGAGAATGTGTTGATTTTCCATATTAAACAAGTTTAGGGATATTTAGATACTCCAGTACAAAACAAAACCTAAGTCCAGCAGAGCACCCATTTGATCAACCCATTTGATTTAGATAGGGTCTAAAATAGCCCTGACAACAAACCAAGGGTGCTACTCACTCACGTGTGCTCAGCATCATCCGTGTTAACCTGCGTGGTGAATCTGCAGCAAAGCCAGGGCAGAGTGCCAATGGCAACTGAGGTATGTCAGCCTCTGCTTCTGCAATGCTGCACTGAAAAAGATTCCAACATGCAAAGAAACCTTGTGTCAGTGTGAAATAAGCAAAAGCTAAGCAACACAACTTATATTTACAGTGAAAACATTTATGCTGCAAAGATGCATTACTTTTATATGCCCAGTATTTCCTGTTTGGGGTATTACATTTTGTGTGTCCTTTGTCAAAATGTAGCAAAACACATCCAGGGAAAAATCCTTCCTGTCGCCTCAAGAGGATGCACAACAGAAACTGAGGTGCTCAGCAGTGCTGCAGAAGTGAGTGGGAGCAGTAAGGAATGGAAACATGTAATGGTATCTCTAGGCCGGCACGAACAAAGCTGGAGACAGAGTGCTCAGCGATAGATATGGAGACGAGGGGTCACTGGCGACACCTCGGGCTCCCTCCTCCGCTGCGTCACCAGGGGCCAGCTCGGGCCGGAACCGAGTGGTGACACAAGATAACACTGTCCCGTTAAGGCAGAACCTGCACCGAGGCTGAGAGCACGGAACAAAGTTTGTGGAAACTCTTAACTCATTTTTGCAAGAGGGTTCTTTGCCTGCCACTGAATACTCTCTCAAAGCAAAGGGAACTGCATATTTTCATACAGTCCATCATATATAAATGTCCCCAAATTCTGCTTATCTCAGAACTTATAGTGGATTGCTGGCAAACATGGGCTTGTACATGGTAGCATGTTTGGACAGAGCTGGGTGACTACCTGGGGGAGCCAACTGTGCTTATCGCTTGTTCTTTGATCCACATTTTCTCTCAAATGCTTTTGTTCTGAGTTCATGATTCCCAATCTAAAATGAATAGGTTAGCCCTCATTTAATCTTGGAGAAGTGAGCTGCAGCTGTTAAGATGAATTTAAACCTTCTGCAGCAATTCCAATTGGTCAAAGGAGACAGCCTAAGGGCCAGGTCTGGAGGAAGAAAACTGCGGGGAAGAACTGGCAGCCAAAAACCCAAGACTCCTTTGAGACCCTTGAAGAGTCTGCAAAAAGATAGAGTTACAGCTGAGCTGGAGACTGTGGCAGGGACTCTGTTTAAAAGGGATAAATATCTACTTGCAGGAAAGCTCAATGGGAAGAAGAAAATCAAAGGACACAGAATAGCTCCTCCCCAAATCTGATTGCAATCCTATGGATTCTGTTTTGCCTAAAGCTATACAATAATGTAGCACCAGATAAATAACTTTTTTCTCCATAGTTTTTGATCCTGACAGATTTATACATAAGGTAAATAAATACACTTTGGTTTGAAATTAATGTGTGTATTCCCAGCATGCAGCCAACTTTATTTTACAAAATGGATACCAAAAAAAATCCCACCAGCAAAAAAAAAGAGAGTGATGGAGCCACAACCTAGCCTGGGAATAAATAAAGGGGACTCTACAGTGCCCTTTTCAGAAGTGTAAGTTTTTGCTGTTTCACTAACTGAAAACAGCTTTGTTTAAAAAATATTTTTTGTGTAACTGCCCACATCTATAAACATGCACAAAATAAGCAAAGGGGGGAAAATGAAATGACCAAGTTATTGTGGTTATGAAAGAGTTCTGTCACTGGCATTATAGAATTATAGTAAAATACTATTTGTATAAAATTAGGCTCTGAATCTCCTCTAGTGTTTGGAGTCCTGCTGATATCACTGCTGTTTTAGAGAGAATCCTTTTAGAGGTCCTGTAGATTGTTATGCCAAATACAGAGTAAAATCTTGGCTTTACTGAAGTGAATATGAAAGGTCTCACTGCTTTCACTGGAAAAGAGATTTTAACCTATTACCTTCTCAGGCTTATACTTGACCATTAGGCAAGCAATGAATTAAACAGCAAACATTACTCTGGTGTGACCAGACAGTTGAACAGAGTCCTTACAGGAAAGGTAAACTCTGTGGTTTTCATATTACAACACCAGTTTCTGTGTATAGACTGCACTCAAGGAAGTGTATTTATACTTTAGTATCATAAATCCTTCTTTCTTAAAGACCAGACTGGAACATGAGGGACGATGCTGCTGTGGTTTAACCTGGCAGGCAACTAAGCACCCCACAGCCATTCGCTCACTCCCCCAGTGAGATGGGGGAGTGAGTAGAAAAAAAGGTAGAACTCTTGGGTTGTGGTAATTTATTAGGACAGAAAAAGAAGGAGGAGGAATAATAATAATAATAATAGTAACAGAATATACAAAACAAATGAAGCACAATGCAATTGCTTACCACCCACCGACCGATGCCCAGCCAGTCCCCGAACAGCAGATCACACTCCCCTGCCAATTTCCCCATTTTATTCTATGGCATGGTATGGAATATCCCTTTGGTCAGCTGGGGCAAGATGTCCTGGCTGTAACCCCTCCCAGATTCTCACACACCTTCGGTCTCCTCACTGGTGAAGGTGGTGTGAGAACCTGAAAAGTCCTTTACAGCGTAAGCACTGCTCAGCAACAACTAAAACAGTGTGTTATCGACATTATTCTTATCCTACATCTAAACCACAGCACTGTGGTTTCTTTTTAGCACCAGCTGCTAAAAAGAAAATTAACTCTATCCCAGCCAAAGCCAGGACAAACACCTGCTTTCTATATAGCTCATGCAAGAAAAGGAAGTAAGATTCAGGACAAATACTGAAGCCGCACGTTAACCTCTGTCCTCCACATGTACAGATTCAGGTGGTTGGGACAGCAACAAAGTTTGTAATGCCCATGCTTTACGAGACATAAAGATCTATCCTGCACAATGCTGTCGTATCAGCTCAAGGATTCTGCTCAATACACACCTTGAAGAGGAATTTTCTCAGTGGCCAGATGAAAAGTGAGGTTTCCTGTCCTCCCTCTTCCACCACAATTACAGAGCACTTTGTGTATTCTCAGCGTTCATCTTCACAGCTTTTCTTCCCACATTAAGAATCACAGAATCTTTGAGATTGGAAGGCACCTCTAGACATCAACTAGTCCAACCCTCTGCTCAAAGCAGAGTCAACTAGAGCTCACTACTCAGGGCTGTGTTCAGTCAGGTTTTAAATGTCTCCAAGGATGGAGAATCCATAACCCCTCCAGGCCACCTATGGCTGTTGGTAATTTTCGGCACAAGGACACATGTTGTCCGCCAGGAACCTCAGACCTACTCTGCAAAGCTGCTTTCCAGCTGGTCTGAGGAGGCTTGTTTCTCTCCAGAGACAGGACATGGCTTTTTCCTTTACCGAACTTCCTGCGTTTCCTGACAGCCCATTCCTCTAGAACACTGAGGATCCTCTAAATGGCAGCACAGCTTTCTGGTGTGTCTGCCTCTCTTCTCCCTTTTGTATTATCTGTGAATTTGCTGAGGGTGTGTTCTGTCCTATCATCCAGGTCATTAATGAAAATGTTACAGGATACAGGCAGTGCTGGCCCCTGGGTACATCACCTATGTCTGGCCTCCATCGAGACTTTGCTGCTGATCACAACCCTTTGATCCTGGAAACTCAGCCAGTTTTTCAACCACCTCACTGTGCAGCTGCCTACCCTGTGCCTCATCAGTTTGCCTGTGAGGATGTTATGAGAGACATTATGAAAAGTCTGGCTAATGTCAATTTAAACAACATCCTCTGCTCTCCCCTCATCCACTGAAACAGTGATCTCATCACAGGTTGTCTGATTGATTGATTGATTGATTGAGCAGGATTCCTCCTCCTAGTCAGGAACCCCTACTGACTACTCTCAATCATCTTGTCCTTCATAGGTTTAGAAATGGTTTCCAGAATAATTTGCTCCATCACCTTCCAAGGGAAAGAGGTGAGGCTGACTGGCCTAAAGTTCACATCCTTTATTTTTATAGATTATTCCAATATGTTTGGAAGGCACCAATTTTTCAGTCTCATATGCTGTACAGCTAAATAGGAAGAAAAGATACCAAATTAATAGGATATATTGTCTGCTCTAATTCTATAGCCTGATGATGGCCATTATTTTGTGTTTATTAACTTCCTGTAGCTCAGAGCAAAATATTAAGGATAATTAAATTGGAATCATTTATGTAATTCAATGACTTGGTAAAACATGATTTATTTATATCACTCATTGTTTTTTCCATCATAAAAGAAACATGAACTTCCCACATTTTAAAATACTTATATAAGTATCAATGATATTTACATTTACTTATAGAAAAGTATACAGAGATCATATCCACACTATATAATATATATATTAATTATCAGTATTTATTTATTTATTTATGAAAAAGCATTTAGGTACATTTTGAACTATACTTACCCAGCCTGCAAGAGAGTTTATGTATGGCTTTGTGGTTTATGATGCAATCACTCCCAGATATTCTACATGTGTAACTGAAGAGAACCATTTGCCAAAATGCTCTGCTCAAAGATGATGATGAAATACAGAATCAGAGCTTAAAGTTGTCGCTACTACATGAACTCCATCAGACTACCTGAATACCACCTCTCAGCCTCAGGTACTTACATAAATCTTGCCCTTAGGAACAGTTTAGGCTAGTGTAACACAACTTATTCCAGCAAGTATTTCAGGATTGAGATATTTTTTTTCTTAACCAGGTTCTTCTTCCAGAGCAGGGCTTATTCATGTAAACCCATGCAACTCTGCCACCACAACATTGATTTAACTGAAAACATCTTTTGCTAATGGGGCGTGGCATTTCCTTGTTGCATCACATTAACTTCATTTCTTTGGATCTGGTAATTAAGGCCAATTGTCTCTTGAAGACAACAAATTAATTCCTGACAATGTTGGACTTTCTCGACTCTCACATCCAGCTTTTACACTAAAAAAAAAAAAAAAGCCCCAAAAAAACCCCAAAAACAAAACCCCAAAAACAAAACAAAACAAAAAAGAAAGAAATTCCCAGAGATTCAGCCAACTATTTAAACTGTATGTGCTGACTTCTCCAGGCCAATGCAGTTTACACATTACCCAATACCACCAACTTCCCAGCTTTAGCACAGTGGAGGGACACTGCAGCAGCGGATGCAATGTGGAATGTGCTTGGCCTTCGGAAAAGACAGTCCAGAGCCCAAACACCAAATCCCTCAGGCGATGGCTTTGCTCATGTCATGGAAATGAGCAAGATAGAAGTGTTCAGAAAACAAACCTGCAAACAATCCCTTCTCAGTTTTGAGGAGATATGTCACAGGGCTTTTTCTTACTTCTGCTGCTCAGATGTATGAAGGTAGAATGCCTTGGCTCATGTGACTGTTCAGAAGAGCGCCAAGATATGGATGTCTGTGCTTGTGTGCACAGGCCAGGAGGAGCAGGGCACGAATGGGAAACTAGTGCCACCAAAGGACTCTGCTGAAGCACTATATCTGTTACTCATCTGCAAAGAGTACATATATACTTTTTCACGTGCACAGGTACCAATATTCCATTTACAATAAAGACAGTGGAAGAGAAAGGAGACCAAATTTCATTATTATTTGACAAATGAAGACAATGAAATTGAATTTACTCTTTCTTGAAAGCAACTCAAGGTTGTCTCCTGGAAGCCATCAAGGAACAACTCAGCCATGAAACAAAACTAAAAAGCTTTATCAAGTCTCTGCCACACTGTGTTTCATAAAACAATTTCAGTTGGGGACTGTCTTTGGAAGGAACCCAACAAGGTTCTCCCAAATTGTCCTTTTTTTTCCTGCCATGCCTTTGGCTTTCATTTTAAAGACTGAAGATGTTTGTCTCCACTCTGAGGACAGTTGGAGTAGCTTCAGGGTGTTAGTGCAGCTACTCTGTTGATACGAGAAAATGAGTAAAAGCACTGGATAGCAAAAAGTTGTTTTGAGGTAAATGTCAGGGAAAGGAAAAGGGAAATTAATATTGCCGCAATTACATCATTTTAATTAACTATCTCAGCGTTTAAATATCTGGTTCAGATCTCACTTTCCTTCCCTTTTCTTCTCCATGACCTCAGTTATTATCATGTTGGCTTTATCTGCCAGTGCCCATAGTGACACACAGACTTCCGTAAGACTTTGCAAAACACTAACCTCATTTAGCTGATGCAAATGCCCAGCATTGTTCCAGGGACGGAACGGGCCTGCTGATGCAAAACTGCTCTGTTTATTTCAGGAAACTCATTGTTTCAATAAGCAACTTTCTTGTCTGGCCATTCTGCTCCTTGTTTCAGGATGTCAGTCAGTGTCAAAGAATTGGTGATGGTGGGAAGATAAAACATCTTATAGTCCCACTGAGTCACACTGCAGCTCAGCACAGCTATAAATGTTCCCAGCCAGATCACGCAACAAACAGAAACTAATTGCAGCAGTATTTAAAATTTCAGCCTGTCCTCTCTAAGGCAAAAATCCCCTTCATTCCTGGGCTCTGTAACAAGGCACTCATGTCAAAATGTGACATGGCATGACATGACATGACATGGTCTTTTAGATCATAAGGGGGTCACTAGACAATACATATTTCTCACAGTCCTTCGGAATCCCAGAAGACCACCACACTATGTAGAAAGTCAACCTAAATAAAGGATAGAGTCCCAAAAGCTCCAAGCCAGACTCCAACTATAGCATATATAAATAGATTTCCCCAACAACTTCTGATTTGTTTTCCCTTTCTTTGGTGTCTGAATATGAATTGACCCAGGTGACTAACTCCAGCTAAGAAAAAAAATTAACCGTCCTTGCTAAATATCCTTTCTAGCAAGAATGGGGCTAGCCTCAGCATTTGCTCTTGCAAACAACAGTCTTGTGTTTCTGCTTGACCTGCAGAGCATGACCACAGAGCTTAACTGTACCTCCAGGATTCAGACACGATATGAAGCTGTACATGTACATAAAACTTATTTTCATGTTTTATGCCATTTCTCTGCTTTCATGGTAGGTTGGTATTTCTGGATGGTTTCAAGGAAGTCACAGCAAAAGATGGAATTTGGAATAGATATTGTTTAGAACACATATCTATATATTACATAAAGTGTTTATAAACATATCAGTACTCTAAAACATATCTACATGGATGTATGTATATATGTGTGTACATATTTATTTATATATATTTATGTATATATGTGTGTACATGTATATTTATTTCCAGTCCTGAAATCAAAGCTCCTGCACTACCAATGCCTTCTGCTCTCTGACAGTGACACTGTGCTTTTGCCAGCTTAATTCCCTCACTTAGGAGTGCAAAGACATTCACCACTTCAACCCAATACGTTCATAACAGCACTCACCTGTAAATATAATCTCTCCCTCTTCCCAAATCTATGCCATTATAGCAGCATAGCAAATCTATTTATGGAGGTGACAAGTATATCTCAGAACAAACTTTGCTAACATAAGCCACGTCTCCAGCAGGAGGCTTTGCTGGCAGAGTAAGAATTTACAGCAGTATCAGCAGCCACTGCAGCCAGCTGCTGGGCAGGAGCATCTCATCCCTACCCTCTGCAGCAGCACCGGCTGCTTTCTGCCCCCAGCTGCAAAGAGCTCCAAGGTCTTCTCGAACAGACTGATGATTTCAGCGCTGCCAACCGCTAACAACCTCCCACTGTGGTTACAATAGGAATGATGAAACCTGCATTTGAAATATTGTCTTCTCAGAGCAGCAACAGCAAATGAAAGAAGAGTAAAAGAGAAACTGGAACCTCCTCAGGAGCATCTGGGAGTCCTTCCCACTGTAGGTAATGATTTTCAGGTCATGCTCAAAGCATGGCAGAAAGCAGTGGGTGTTCTAGTGGTCTAAAATATATTTCTAACACTTGAAATTACAAGTGATATAAAGACTTTTTGACATTTGGTTGGTTCTCCCAAATCTTCTGGGGCTCTATTTTATATCCACTGCAACCTCCATGTGGACCCTCCCTTCATGTTCCTGCACTCACACCACACACAAGAGGTTTCTCTAACAAAATACTTAAAAGAAGGACAGTTTTTGTTAGTCTTCTTCACTGCAATACTAACTAGCTGTCCCAAGTACAAATCTGAAATCTTCCAGGCTCTGCACTCTCAAAATATAACTAAAAAGATTAGAAATAGAGTCAGCTTTGAGGCAAAAGACAACAATCACACAGCTGTCCACATTTTTGGGAACAGGACAAAAAGATCAGGGAAAAAATATGTTCAAAAACGTTTCATTTTCAATTCAGATAAAATTACTGAAATCATTGCACTTAAAAGCAATTATTCAAATGACAAACTGGAAATTCACATGAGGAATTATCCACTGTATGTAAGTATCCTTTACTCCTCTGTTTACTCTTGACTTCTAAGATTTCCTGTATTAAATGGCCACATAGCCACTGCCTTTCACACTGGTCAGTTTTCTTCAGTAAGATGTTGGCATTACCAGTGTGACAACACTCATACTGAACAACAGGATCCCATTTTTCTCTAACATGTGGTACACATTTCTTACACTTCAGCTAGGACAGAGGCTAAGGAAATGAACCCATAGCTCAAGGAAGTCTTCCCATTTCTTGGTTTTCATACCACTAAGTCAGAACAGGCAGTCACTCACACTGCAGCCTGCAGAGCAACAGAAGTACACAAAGTCCAGTCAGGAACTCATATTCTGCCTAGCATAATGTCAGACTTCCTTCCACTGAAGTATATCCGCTGCTTTAGTGGATGGCAATTCTGATATTTTATTTCACTAGCATGAATGTAAAATAAGGCAAACAATTTTAGTGAAAATATTTAATGGAGAGTTGGAAATTGAAACAAAACCCCCACAATCCTGTAGTAAAATAAAGTGTTATAAAGTATGTTCAGTTATTAACATTTCAAAAATAGCAGGAGAATCAACACATTTACAAATATAGCCTCCTTATAACCAGACTAAAAGGATTTAGTGGATTCACCAAAAGTCTGAATAGGCTCTATTGTTCAGAGATAATTTAAACCATCCTGCGCAGTTTCAGTAGTTTAAATACCACTGGAGCACCAGCAGAGAAGATCTGCTTACTTGTTTCTGATCACACAAGGCTCAGGGAGCAATTCAGGTTAGGAAGCATAATTGACAGTCTCCCAAAAATCAACATCCATTCCTATGTCTCCAGTCAGCAAAGAAGCATCAAGTGCATACTTTGCCTCATTCTTTGGCTCTATTCACTCTCTGAAACCATTGCTGGGAACACACTGTCATGGAACATAAATGCAGAAAAAACCATCCTGCTGTTTATGTAGGCCCTAATCCTGCATAAAATGCTTTGTGGGAAACCCCCGGCTAAAACAGCATACTTCAGACTACAAGTGTTCCTCACTTGGGCTCCAGGACCTGCTGCTAGAAGTTCCTTCAGAGGCATGTCAACATCCCTGAGTATTTTTCTTGAACCTGTGTCTCTTCTATGCAGTCAATACACACATGCCTCATTTAAAACTGGATTTTCTGAGAAGGCACTTAAATCTGTGCTCAGATTTAAGGAAAATCACAAGTGACATCCAAAGTCACAGGAGTTTTCTGGGCTTGAGATGCAGATGAAATGAGACAAACTCAAGCCTAAGTGATTCCCTTGAGCAGTTGTTGGAAAACGTTATTTTTTTAAAAAAGACTTTGTTTTCATTTACACCACTGAGATTTGAAAGGGAAATAAAAAGAAGGAGGAAATAAATGGCACAGGGACATCTTTTTAGGGACAAGAGAGTGGGTGGGAGGATACACTGAATTCAGAAGGAAAGATTGAGAAGCTGGGCATTACCGTGTTCAAATGAAGTGACAATTCAGAGGTCAGTGCAGCTTTGATTCTTCACTTCCCACAGGAGGCTCCTGTATTTCTGATACAATAGGTTATTACAGATTTTATTTTCCATAAAACAAACACAGAGCCTTCTTTAGGAAATGGTTCATTTACATCCACTATAGAAGTCGTTGGCAGAAAGTGAACAGGACAGGTTAGGCCCCTTCATGGAAACTGGGGAAAGGAGTAGGTGTTGGAGGAAAAAGGAGTCTGGAGAAATAGGAGGATTCTGTGTGCATATGGAAACAAAGTCCATCAAGGCTGCAGCATTTCAGTAAGTAATGTTCATTGTTAAACTTTGGTTCTGAGACAGAGCAGAATAGGACTAGAGACTTCTTTGTGCTTAAAAGAGGAAATACTTGCTACGGTCATACCTAGTAAAATATTATAAAAATTAGTTATATACCCCTCACTTTTAAGAGACATAATCTATTTTACTGGAGAGACTGGGAAAGCAAGCAGATCTAGTCTGTAAGGTCCTGTAAATGAAAACAAATCAAGGAATGTAATGCTGACAGTAAAGAGTCATGCACAGACTCCAGGCAAGCAATCCCCATTGAAAGTGAGTGATACCTACTGAAAATCCGGACTCTATCAAGGGCTCTTCCAGAAGAGTGAAACAATGAGAAAACTTTGCACAGACTATGGGGGTCAGTTAGACTTCACAGCTGGCCTGTTACATATCAAGGAGTGACATGGCAAGGGGAGACCAGGCTGACACACCCCCAGCAGTTGCCAGCGAGGGAATGGCAGGATGAAGACCAGCGACCTGGAGTCCACCAGGACTGGGGTCACCAAGACTCAAGACAGAGGAAATTCTGAAAGACACAAGCAATTGGGAAGTGCCAGGATTAGAAAGTGTGAAACAGAGCAACAGCAGGAGAGACAACTACATGGAATTCACGCACATTTATCAAAAGTGCAGGTGCCTTCACACAGTTAAAGCAAAGTGAAGAAATACGGCAAAAGTCATAGACCACGGAACAGACACTTGGAAGACTAAAACTGATCAAAAGGAAAGCTTTTTCATAAAACACCACAGCCTTACAGAACAGCTTGAATGAATGCGTGATGCCTCACAAAGAATGTAGGATCAGGGGTTAAATAAAACCTATGGCATGCACCAACAGAGAAAGGAGGTACACTCAGAGAGATACTGGGATAAGGATATCCATGACCATATTTAGAATGGTGCGATTCCCTCTACTCACCTTTGGGTGGATGGCATAAGTTTTATAAAATACTGTGGGGCCAGGAAAGAAATTGAGGTTTGTGCCTTTCAGAGCTGCTGCTGCTGCTGAGCACTTATGGGCAACCAGTAAGGCTCTTCCCAGAACATGGATGCACAAACTGAAACAATTCAAAGTCTAAGCCTGGCCATCTTACAAGAAAATCTACTCTGAGACATTATATTTTACCCCACATAGATGGTGCCAGGTTGTATGTACAAGACAGGATTTCATTCCATGGTGGCTTAGCAGTAATCTCACCAAACTGAAGATTTGGCATCATTAAATAGAGGAATGTGTGTACTCAGTAGTCCTGAATACTCAGCTAAAAGCAAACCACATACACGTCATGCATTAACGAAGAGATTTTGCAGTAAAAGCAAAGATTTGACAGATTTCTGAAATCTCAAACAGATATTGTGAGAAAATATCAAAACTGGAATACCCTCTCTGCATGTCAGGAGGCAATACTGCTGCAGCAGATTACAGCTCTGGTTGGGAAAAGTGGTCTGCTGGCAGCCTGCAGGAGTCAACTGCGTCCAGGAAACTGAGAGCAAGTTTTGTAACCTTACTTTGTGACAGCAAGAGGCCACAGAACACAGAAAAACTAAACCCACCAGTGCCAAGTGGGAATTTCAGCAGAAAACAAGGCTAACAAAGCTATTGGAAAGAAGAAACCATAGTAAAAAATCTGACTGGAAAGACAAACCACAGAACAACAAAAAAAGCTGGTTTTTATATTGCTTTATACTCTCCCAAGTACCTGACAGGTTTTAGGAGTCATGACCAACAGTACATATCAAAAATTAGGATGATGTAAGTGACTCAGGTCTGAGGCTGACACACAGCTTTGTGTTTCTGAATCCTGTCTCATACAGCTGCAGAGAAATGGTAAGGGGCCAATATCGTGTCATTCAGGGTAACTGCACATTTAATGGGGTTAAATCTAAACACAGCTCTTTAAGAATCAGGGAAAGACAAAGCCAGGATCAGATCCAGGAAGACTGAGGCAGAATCATAAAATCACAGATTCACAGAATAAGCTGAGTTGGAAGAGACCCACCAGGATCATCAAGTCCAACTCCCAGTCCTGCACAGCACCACCCCCAAGAACCACACCACGTGCCTGAGAGCATTGTCCAAACTTTTGTTGAACTCTGTCAGGCTTGGTGCTGTGACCACTTCCCTGGGGAGCCTGTTCCAGTGCCCAGCCACCCTCTGGGTGAAGAACCTTTTCCTAACATCCAACCCAAACCTCCCATGACACAACTTCAGGCCTTTCCCTTGGGTCCTGTCACTGGTCACCACAGACAAGCAATCAGTGCCTGCCCCTCCTCTTCCCCTCATGAAGAAACTGTAGACTGCAATGAGGTCTCCCCTCAGTCTCCTCCTCTCCAGGCTGAACAGAACAAGCAACACAGAGGTGCTGTTGTGAAAGGAAATAAAATCCAATGGAGCAAAAGATACATTCTCCTTGGCCAGTCATCCTCCAACAGAACAAAAACAGAAAAAAAAAGCATGTGATCCAGCTCTACATCAAGAGTAATAACAGAAACAAGATATAAGAGAGGATCTGAAATTTTAAAAACATCCAAAAGCCACCAGTTAAAGGACCAAATGGATTAAGTGGCAACCTTATAAGCATCACCTATACGCAGATGTGCTTTCGCACCAGGCATTCCCAGGGCACTGCAGGGTCTGAAAAGCCTATGACAATAGGAAAGGGAAGTTGGAGAAGGGAATAATAAAGAGATATTCACAAAACAATAAACTGAGAAAAATAGATCTTTTTTCAGGAAAATTTTAAAAGGCATAGAAATGTCAGAAAATTTTCCTGAATGGGTCATTTTTCTTCTTAAAAAGAAAATACTATGGGCAACATATTTTTAATGTAAAACATATGTTGTTTTGCTGACTTACGCTGTTCAAATTCGGCAGAAGTTTCAAGTGAAACCAAACCAGCAGCATTCGTTTGTCAATGACCTTTTCAGAGCCTCAGAGAATCATCTGGAGTGTCAAAGCAACATAAGTACTGATCTTCTCCTATTATTCCCATCCTTCAGCAAGCTAAAAAGCAGTTTGCATTTGCATTTTGCTGTTAGCAAGTCACAGAGCCACTGAAACCTAATGGAGGTAAAAAAAACTCACACATCTTCAGTTATGCATTTGAGTTCCCTCCATCCACATCTTTCTCAAATCACACTCTCCTACAAGAAGAAATGAAACCTTTTGGCTTTCTTTTAGTACAGTAAAACATGCAGTAGCTCTGTTTCTCATACTCCAGAGACTCATTCTGTTACACTGGGTTGTAAGGAGCACAGAACAAAGCAGAGCATGGCTTTAAAAAAATGAGTTAAGCTGCCTTAAGGGACCTGTTGGCACCCACCCTAAGGGCTCTGGTGGCTCAGGGGCCTTCATGTAATGCTCCAGGGCTTGTTAAGACACCAGGAGGCTCCTGCCAGGTCACCTTGTCCACTGATGACTTCAATACCAGATGAGGAAACACATCAGCAGTTGAACACATCAGCATTGAAGCTATCCAAAGGCACACCTTCAGATCAGCACTTTTAGATCATCATATTTCTTACAGCGTGGAAGCAAAAGACATGCACAAAGAAAATTTATAGGCACAGGAAAGTAAACCGGAACAGGACTTCAAAGGGCGTTTAGACAACCCCCTCACTTGGATGCCAAGTCTCCCGCTTGCCAAGACCATTCCTGACAGATGTTTGTCATGAAATCTGCATGAGGAGATTTCACTGTCTCTTTCAGTAGCATGTTGCAACGCTTACTTGTACTTATAAAAATTTTTTCTCGGAATATCACCTTGTCGCAGTGTCCCATTAACAACGAAATGGAGTCCAGGGTGAATAAGGCAAAGCAAATGAACTATTTATTAACATACAGAATGGCTCTATGAATGTAGCTTGCCCCTGATGTTCACCGAAAGCTGCAGGAGGTAACTGGACCTCGAGCTTAGCCACCTACCAAACCCATTGGTCAGTTCCTCAAAACATTCATCCCAAAATACCTCTATAAGAATTCAAAACAAAGTACACAGCTGCATGATAGTTTACAAAACTCTTACAATTGTTTCCAATAGTTTTGCTTGGGAAAAGAGAGAAGGAGAGAAATCTCACGAAAATGCTGGGAAAGTTAGAAGGTTTCCCTGCTAACAGCTTTTTCAGCCATCACATCACCTGAATCTTCTTTGCTGAAAGGGTAATTGTTTCTTGTCTAGCTTCCAAATGTTTACAGAACAATTTATCCCTGGCATCTTCATAATAGATTTATACATATCAGAGAGCTGTTATCATATCATCAGTAGGCTCTGTTTCTCTAGACTAAACAGTCCCTTAAACCTTCCTTCACAAATCATGTTTTTCAAGACTGTTGTCATTTTTGCTCCCCTTCTCTGGACTATCTACAATTTGTCCACTTCATAGAAATGTGGGCTTGGAAACTGGATATAGAACTTCAACTGGGAGATGACAAAAAAGGCAAAAAAGAGTGAAAAATAATTACCCCTGGTGTCTAACACACAATACTTAATCCATGCTGAGATGAAATTTACTGATACTCTGACCAAAAAAACCCAACCAACCAAAAAAACCCTGCATCAATCAAGTAACTATACACCAGTCTGTGTACACACATTGTTTGCATGTGGAAAGCAATATTCCCACATGCAAGGACTTCCATTTTGCAAAGCTGCATTCCTTTCAGTTTTACTTAACACAGGCCAAGATTTTTCAGAAGTACATGCTAAAAGCTGGACTTCTAAATCCCTTTTTTGTTGCTGAAGTAATTGCCACTGATCATCATACACTGTCAAGATTCAGTAGCACCTAGTTCTGCAGTCTCATAATCTCTGTAGGCCTTAAGTATAGGCTTTCAATCTTAATTTTAAGCATCTTTTTATTATTCAGAGCTGAAAGCAAAAGCATTACTCTTTTATGTGTCCAGTTTACCATGTCCTAAACTCTACAGAGTTTCTGTTACTCATTTTTTTTCCAGTTCCCACACAGAAAGGTGGGGAGCAGGTGGTCAGTTCCTGGAATCACTCAGCACCAGGTCTTGTTACAGTTGGCTTTAAAAGAAGGTCAAATTTAAAGATTTTTCAATAAAGAAAAAACAAATTTCTCTTAGAAGTCTGTCAGAGTTAATGTTTGGGAATTCTGAAAATAAGTCTCTCACTCTGTTGAGAGGCTCTGGAGTTAACTATCATGGCTAATCTATTTGAGTCCACTACTCCCAGGCTTAAACAGATGACGTAAAGTGGCTGCTGGAATCCCCTTTTATCTTCTGTCTGCAAAGTGATAAATCTTTGGATATACTCTTTTAACGCTCCAGGAAAAGAAGATCTGAGAATTGAGATTCCCTGGAATTTACACAGAGGATTTTTTCAGAGATTAAATTCTTGGGTGATGTGACCACAGACTGCCAGTAAATCTTCCTATTCCGCTTGGAAACATCCAGGTGGCTTGAACAGCTGGGGAGGAAATGTTGCATTGTCTGGCATGCAGCACTTACAGTGGCTCCTCCTCTCTGATGACATGCTGTACTTCTTCTAGGGTTTCCCATCACAGCTGCAATGACATTTAAAGATTTGAACAGTAACATAAGACCACACTTGGTATCCCTTCCTTATTCTCCAGTGCCACAATTTGCATGAGAGATAACAAAACCAATGTGTGTTCATCTGGAGTGAATGATCAGTGCGGCCCACTTCACTGGCATCACCAACACAAGCCTATGAAAGTTGTGAGCAGGCATTTGGACTCCATGAATGCTGCAAATTTGGGGGTGACAGATGCTGTGGCTCCTTAAACTACTCTGAAAAAAATAAAGGGTGGCAAACTCTTCTCAGAAATACAGAATTACAGTTCATTTTTCCTGGACAATTCTTCACACTTTGAAGCACCTTTAAAGCTTTATTTGCTTTCTCACCTTTTATTGCTTTACAATGACAGTAGCTGTGTGAATAGAAGTGTCTGCACATCGCTGACAGAATAAAGAACATCATGAGTTACACAGCTGTCACCACAGCTCCATTCTCACCCTCACTGAGGTCTTATTTCCTTAGCTAAGCACTTCTGAGTAAATCTCAGGTCACAAAGCCTTGATTAGAATTTGTAAAATAATAATTCTTGAGTAGATAAGTCACAGAGGGAGTTTCTCACCCTTGCAAGAGGAGTTCCTCCTTCTTCTGGCAGGAAGAATTCTCAATAGTTGCCTTTGCTGGAGCAAAGCTGGCAGCTACCAGGGCTGAGATGACACGCTGGCCCTTCATACTCAGTAGCAACAAGCACATTTCCTCAGTTTCATAGGCTTCCAAGGTACAATTTTGAAATTAAAAAGTCTCCAAGCTACCTCAGTGTTCATGGATGTGGTAACTTATCAGTAATGTGCAGGTCTGGCATTGAATACTTATTTGAAAACATTCTGATCTAAACTCTTGTATTTCTTTAGTATTTTATTGTTGGCAAATGGTTAAAAACTTTTGCCCCATGGAATTTCTCCTAGTATTATTCACTTTCCTTTTCTCTTGTTTGGAACTGGGACAAGCCTACATTTTTCCATTTTCAGTCCTCTTTAGGGATTTTGACAGAAATAGTATTTAAATGCAAGTCAGTGTATTTGTTCTGTCAAACGTAGAGTTCAGTGACAGAGAACGTGATACCATGAAGTGGAAGGTGGAAGACAAAAATCTGTACTTACTAGAGAAGCATCACTGATTTTAGCAGGTTTACCTCAGTAATGTCAAAATTAGATCTGTGTCTTTTTAACAATCATATTCTGAAGAATTCAGTCAACCAAGCATGTTGGTTTATATGCCCAGAGGTTTCCTATCTGACTTCTACCTGCTGGCCCAGAAGGATATTGATTGTCCAGAGGACACTTGCCCTTCTGCCAATCACATCCAGATGTCAGGACATAGCAGAGTATTTCAGATTAGGCTAAATGCCAATGTTAAGGCAACCAAACCTCACTCCTGGTATCTAGTAGATAATCTCTAGTCGCAGACAGATGGTTACACACACCCATATCAATTTATACACTCAGAAACACAAATCCCTTTTATAACAACAGTCACACTCCACTGCAGCTGGCACTGCCCTGAGCCATTACAGAAGCTTCCAGAATGCTCATCTACTTGGGGACTAGTCTCTATGTTAGGCCAGTTTTTCCTGGTTTTTCCTTTGTATTGCCAGGACACAATGAGGAATCCCATTCCCTTGTATATATTGTGTTGTGTGGCGCAGATAAACAGAACAGTGTGTTTGTCAGTACTGTGCATTTTCCATAAACACAAACACAGAGCAAAGCACACAAGTAGAGAGTACCAAAGTGGCAGATAATCATCTTCCAAAGAAATGGACACTACAAATTACCCAGAAACTGTGTGCTGTGTGTGCATACACACGCAGTAGCAATTCCATGGAGGAAAGAGTTGGTCATAACTCTTTTGAGAAATGTCTCTTCTAAGTGCATGTGCAAATCTCTTTTCAAAGATATGCAAGTGATCACTTTGTCAGAATGAGCAAATTCAAAATTCCCCGACACCAGTCTGGAAACTTTAAAAAAAAAGGAAAACAGCAGATGTAGTCTATCTTGAGATTATTTTTTTTCCAGTTTACTCTTCTCTCTTTATTTTTCTCCCATGCATTTTTGTTTCAAACTTTATCATCTAACAAAAGGAAACAACTGAGTTTTTTGGGGAAAAAAAGTCTTTAGAAGTTTCAGGAAAGAAAATTATAAGTCACATAGCTCCTCACCTTCTTCTGAACTGTATCCATTTTCCAATTTGATGGACTCCAGCTGGGAACTTGTTTGAACTTGAATAAGTGGGAAGGATTTTACCATCGCAGTGAAATTCAGTCAGTTCTCCACTGAAGATTAGTCTTTCCAGTCCCATCACTGAAGGGACTTTCCATGCAATTTTTTTCCAATATGAGGAATTCCTCTGGCTCCAGCCTTGAGGGTCTTTTTCTCAGGGTTCTTTACTGCACATTCTGTGGGAGCTTCCAAACAGTAATTGCCCAAACTTGGCAAAGGACAATTGGTAGATTTTCTCTCTTTCTACGGAAATTTCTTTTGTATGAGTTGTATGAGTCACAGAAGTCCCTCTCCTGGGAATCTCTTTCTCAGAGGAAATATGAGACTGTTGTGATATGACACGTGAATTCCTTTTTATTCTGGATTTTATTCATGGTACAGCACAGTTACTCCTAAGCAGAATGATTTTGCAAGTGTATCTTGCAAGATATCAAAAGGAGTTCAGAGAGTGACCAGTTCTTTGATACCACTTGAAACCAGTCATCTGCCATGTCTACTAGGATACTGCTGACATTTTCTGACTGATTCCAAGTATCAGTGCTTATTTCACAAGCTCAGTGGCCCAAAGAAATTCTTCTTGAAGTGGATGGCGGATGAAACTTAACCTAAGGTCACAGGCTTTGGGGAGCTGCTTGTAATTTCCTCTCAATCCCACTGTGTGCATTAGATGATTTCAAAGGTTCAATGTCTCCCCTAAAAGATTAGCAGCCACAAAGCAGCCGACACAGAATAACCCTCTGCTCTATTTTACAGCACTTCCAAATGAAATATTTGGATGTTTCTAGTCTGTCAGGAAGTGTCACAATCTCTTAACTAGAAATTGATCACTCCACCCATTAAATGTTGAAGTTTTCAACAATTTCCTTGCAAGTTCTGCTTGTCACCTCCATAGATTTAACACCATGTGCACCACATGCACATACAGTGATTAGCTGCAGTCATGCATTTTAAAAGGCACAGCACAATCTACAGCTCAGTGTCATAAAACAGTTACTGCCAGTTATATTACATGTCCTTTATTTGAAATACTATTTAAGTGTAATGAATATTAATATCAATACATATATAGCAATATATATATGTGTTTGTGTGTGTATGAATAGCCTATATATGTGTTTATATATATATATGGATGCATGCCATTTATTTCACCACGCCTGTGGTACATGGCACACAAAATAAGCAGCAGATATGTCATATGTGACCCAGGTTCTGTAGCTCTCTGGATGAATGGCAGTGGGTGGCTCTAAGAGGCATATAGCTTCATTATATCAATAATTTAATGTGAAGGAAAGGGTTGATCACAAAGCTAAGGCTTTTATATTACATTTATCAGTTCCCTCCAGATATATTTCTGACATTTAAAGTAGAAAGTTCAACCAGTTGGAATTCTCATAAAACACAAACCTGTCTGTTCCCAGCTATGTGAGAGTACATACTCCTAATGTCAAAATTAGCTGCTAAACATCTTCGCACTTGGCTTGATAGATCTCTCCATGACTAAGAAACAACACAGTCTGTGGTTAAAAGTACTGTGCACCTGCACTAAATAGAAGAAGATTATGAATTTAGGAATTAAAGTAATATTTGTATTTGTACCTTTGAGCTTAACCACTGAAGCATTTTGAATAATATACAGGTTGTCAGGTTACAGATAATGAGAGATGTTTTCTGTCCATATAGGACACATTTATGCATTCAATCAGAAGACTTTAAAAAGAACTCCTGAACTGAGCATAATTTGGTATTTGAAAAAACTATTCAAAATTCATATTCTGTCAGAGATCTACAGAAAAGTCACTGTCTTGAAAAAACATTTCCAATATAAAAACATTTAACAGAAAGCATTTAATGCAACTCCAGAGTTCTCAGCTGTTAAAAGGTAAATCAGATTAATTGCTCCATTAAAGTTTGTGACTGAAATGAAAAACTGTCAGGCTGTATTTTGGCAATTATAGATGAATAATAGCTATGCAGCCAGAAACAATGCAGACCTATACATCTTGATCATAAATATGGATGTACTTATAATGACCTATTCTCCAATGAATACTTAAACCTCTTCCATCACAATTTGCTTAGCTACACATAAAAGATTGGTACAAAGAACTAAGACATCGTAATGTTGTAAAATATGTCTCCAGGAAGCTGTCATCACCACAACTGCATATTTAGGAAAACATTTTTCAAAGCTCCACATTTTGCAACATTTCAGTACATGTCTGACAAGGCCTAGAGCCACACAGCTCATCCTGCAAGTGCTGCCAGCAAGGTTAGCTGAGCCTTTTATGCTTCCTGCATGAGATGATGCAGACAAAGGTACTGCTGTGATGAAGCAGGGAGGCCCTGCTGAGAAGTGCTGAGTGCCCTCCAGTCCCAATAAATTGCACTTCCACTGGAAGTAAAAGGATCAAATCTGTTCCCCCTGATGTGAATGGAAACGGGGTTAGGCAAACCACCTGCAGCCAGCAATTGAGAGTACAAACTGGTAATTACCAACAGTGATTTATCTGCTGTTAACTTCTGACTGCCTGTTCAGTACTGCAAGTGTGCTGTGAATTGGCTTATCTCCCTTGAATTGAGCCATGTTGGAGAGGCACTGAAGAATATGTTCTTCTGGACATCAAGAAATATTTCTCCAGATGCATCCATGTGGAATCCTGTAACTGGAAGTATTACTCCTTTCTTACATTAAAACTGTGTTAAAAGTTTTCACTTTCTCAGACATCTGCAAAATTACCTGCTATAATAAGCTGTCACCTCTTAGGGCTCATGCTTTTCATTAGTTTTATTATTATTGTTAGTCTGCCATTGTCCTTTTCTAGATAGGTTCCAATATGCTGCTGATACAAATTCATGGTTCCAACCATCTGGGATATGACAAGTGCTTCATGGGATAATTTGGAAGAGTTTCTTTCAAATCCAGTTCCACTTCATTTGTACCCTTTGGAGCTGTCTCATGTGCAAGCCCAGATCTGCTATCACACAGACTCTCAAAGTGAAGATTTGTGAGCCATGGAAATGTGTGCCTGGTTTTCTGGAACAGCCATAAATGTGTAGGAGCTTGGCCTATGCACAGATGGGACATTTGGCCAACTGGATGTCCTGGTGTGCCTGAGGCTACATGGATTTCCAGATCATGGTGGTCTCACATGGTGGTTAACATCAGGTGTCTAAATTTTGATATCAGATGCGCAAGATTCAGAAGCACTGAGCCAAGGTCTGGTTTTTGTTTTCAAAAACAGGAATGAATTGAGAGTTTCTAGAGCAAGGACCTCCTGAAAGGCTCAGTTTACAAGACAAGTTATGCTTAGCATTTCTGAAAACTTGTCCCCTTTGGCAAAAGCAGAAAGCCCATGAAAACAAAGTGCACTGCTCCTTCTTAACCAGCATAATTTCCATGAAATTTTCATGCTTTCATGAAATGAAATAAATTTTCCCCTGACCACTGTGGGAAAATAGTACACAGAAAACATAATCAGGAAAACAAACTGAAGCAGTGCCCCGCTATTCTTGAGAGGGATTCAGTGTACCTGGAAAGATGTTCTGGAGCAGCAGGTGCTGCTGTGTGGTGGTTCAAGGGCTTTGTGGCTCAGAGAACTATTCAAGGCACCACTGTTATTACATGGCAGAAAAACTGCTGATGCTACCAACAAAAACATATTGTTGCCCACAAAATTCATTCCACATCACTTTAATGAAGAGCAGGTTTTCCTTCTCAATTACTATATGACAGAAATTACTCCCTGTGGCCCTCTCCACCAAATGACAGTCACCAAGTGAGAGACTACTGTGAATAAAAAAGCCCAGCAGGTTTCCATAATGCTTAAGAGCCTCATCTGTCTGGTTGTTATCAACCCCGTGATTGTTATCAATCCCTCACAAAAGGAAGATCTGTCGCCACTGAGATAAATGTTAACAGACAGAAAGTTGCAAGTACAAACTTGTACTTATTTTCTCCTTTTTTGTCTCATTACTGTTGAAAACTGATGCTCAATGGTTCAGTGGTTCCACAACGTTAGATATACTAGTTAAATTCAGCAGAAGACGAGAAACACCAGCAGAACTGCTAATACTGAACTTCTGAAGTCTGACCAAGTTTTTGCAAGATTCAGAAGTTTACATATTTTTTGTTGGTTGTACTAAACCTGAAGGTTAAAAATGTGCTTTTTCCCATATTGTTTTCTTGTATATATTTTAAAAAATTACTCATACCCTCATGAAATGATCAGCATAATTCCATTCTTTAATGGAATTTCTTTAATAAAAGAAAGTAAAAAGACCTGTAACACAGTTAAAACACTAACAAACCAAACAACTTAGGGTTTTAGAGGCTTGAACGAGATATTTGGGAATCCTTTCTAAACCATCATATCCAGGAAAGGATAGTTGTCTTCTAAGAATGTGTATCTTATTAGCTTAGGTCTGAAACTCAGAAAAATGCAAGAAATATGTATGCTGATGACTAAAAATCATAGTTCTCTGTCATACAGGTTGTGATCTGGAAAACCTGTGCCTTCCAAACTGAGATACGCACGTGGCAGTTAAATTTGAGATGCAAATCGTAGCATTACAGGAAATCTTCATTGCCAGATTCTTACAAACCAGAAAACTCAGCTCATACTGTAACTGATGATTGCTTTGGGGACATACTGTTCCACTTGCTGCAGGGAATCACCATGCAAATAATGTAACTATGACCAAAGGGTAAAAAAATTGATTTTACCCCTTCCAGATATCACAGAAGAAACCAGCATGATTTTCACTGCAGCAATGCACTGAATGTGAAGCTGTAAAGGTCAGCTGCCTCAGTGACACACTGAATAGGCAGATGTTTGTAGTCAGCAATTGCTTCTTTTGGCAATGAATGCAAGGTGGCAGGGACACCCCAAAAAAGATAGCAAGATCATTCCTGAAGTGAGTTACAGATGCAAAGAGCCCCAGCACAAGCTGAATTCACACCACCAGTACATTTTGTACTGTAGATATATCAGTCCTTTAGAAATTATGCAGATGTTAATGGCAGAAGGAGCAGGGAGAGCAATAGCCAGAGGCAGATTACCAGCAGAGCTAAGAGCAGCTGCCTTTTGTCTCCTTCCCACCCAGAAGCATTTCATTACACATTTAAGTCTGTCATCTCACTTCCACACTCCAGAAGTGCAACTGCAGCCTGGAGCACTGATAGCCCAAAAACTGCAGCATCCAACACTTGATAGCCCTGCTGCTTCAGCAACTGCTGTATGGAGACACTCAAGCCAAGCCAGCAACATCACAATCTGCCTACAGGGTCTTAAAAAAGTTCATTTTACCTGTGTGACTAAATGTGAGAACCCACACTCAGGAATTTTACCAGAAAATTTTATTTTCTTATACTGTTGTTTGTCAAAGCAGGAATCTTTTGATGGCATAGGACTCTACTGGAAACAGCACCAGTGTTGATGCCCACCTGCAACCTATTGCAGATGGCTGATATCCCCTTCTGAAAGACAGATTATATGAGGGTGATGAGTTCTCAGGCATCAGAGTGGGGTCTTAGAAATATTGGGGGCATGACCTCATCTGTGAGTTTTATTTCTCCACTAAATCGAAGCACATTTGTCTGGCCTATATTTGAGCACAAAGTTTGGCTAGAGCCACTCTGTGCCAGGAGAAAACTTAATTGCTCAGGTCCCTTGCCTTGGTTAGAAAGCTCAGCTCATGCTGAGTGCAATGATGTGAACTTCAGTGTAGGTATCACAAACACTGAGATTGTAGGAACCAGCAATATGGTAGGACATCAGTTCTACTACTTCTATGTGTAAGAGGAAATAAAAGTTGGAAGGGAAGGCATGAAATGGTATAAGGTATCTGAAATGTATCCAGAAGGGTTAAATAACATGATTTGAGAGGAAAACACTGTGCAATAAAATGCAGATCAGATCTGAAGATATTCTCAAATCATCTGACTTCAAAGAAGGTTTGAAAGTTCATATTAGATGTGTTAGCACCCAAGCCTCTTGGAAGCTGGACTCCTAAAATCACTCTGGCATTTGTAACATATCACTCTAAGAGGAGGAGCTGTTGCAAAGGTGCTTCTATGCAGCTAGAAGCTAAAACCAACACCTTGAGAGTAACACAGTAAAAAAGAACATAAAAATATCGAACAAAAATGAGAAAACAGAGTGTTCATTACCTAATCCCAAAATGATGACTTCACAGCTACAGTACTTTGTATTCCATTTAAAGAGCTGATACCCTTGATAAGGCTCATCAGGAAAAAATCTCCTATGAAAACTAGACGCTGAAAGAGACAATTGCATTGAAGCACCATCTCAGAACCAGCTGGGGGGGTTCTTTGAGTTACAGGGAGTCTGTGGATTGTGTTGGCTAGTTCTGGTTCTACAGCAGTCCCAATAAATGGTTATTCCAATAAAACAGGGAAGCATTGAGCGTCCATCATCAGACCACCCCACAACACCGGTCAGTGGAACCTCATCACACCCCTCTGAGCTGTACAGCAGAGACACTTTTTGCTCATAATTGAGCACGTGTGTAAGTGCTTGTAGGACTGAGGCCAAAGGTTGAAACAGCAGCCAAGGGAATACCTGCCCAATCTCTTCAAGGCAAGGGTATTTTTTTTGTAAAAGGATATTTTAACCTTCAGTGGCCATGGACTACGTAGCAGTAATGTGACCTTTAACTTCTCTAGATCAAATGTTTACACAGGTGCTCTCATTTCCTGAAAGAGGAGCAGAGGTTTTAATATTATACAAACACTATTAATTTAAATATTTTTCCTAGTTGCTGTATCATGCCATTGAAAATAAATATATTTGTAATTTTTACTTGTATCCACACATGTAACATAAGATTTTGAAAATCTTTATGGTCATCTGGTGGATGTTTTCAGACTACATGTATAGGAAGGCACTTTAGTTGCTATCTAGCATGAGTTCTAGAGATTACAACAATGAAAATTTTCACAGAAAAAAGCTCAAAAAGTTCCCCTAATTGTTATGAGGAATCCTAATGCTGCAGTGGCTGCAGATCAAATGAAAGAAGACCAGAGGTCCTGGGACTGGGATTCCTGGGGTTCATAGGTCACTTCTGAGGCCGATACCAAGGGGGTTTCCTTGTCCCAGTTTGGTGGCAATGTTAACAGTCTGAAGCAGGAACATCAGCTTTCCGTGAGAAATGTCAGATACAAAGATTTCTCAATTGTTCCCACTCCATGCCTGATTGGAGCTGACAAAAATGCTGTTTTCCACATCTCTTGGCAATGATCTGCTTTTCCACTAGCTCAGGACAACTCAGTGTCCCAGCCAGGATTCTCTCTCTGGGTCAGTACCGCCATGGAGCTCTGTGTGGGGTTGTGCTGAGTAAGTGGTGTTTGCTGCATTTGCTTTTCCTGTAGATCCTTTTAGGTCAAGGCTGGAAAACACAAAACATAAAAGCTCTGAAAAATGCTGCATGTGAATGAGTTCACATCCGCCCCGAGCTCTGAGCCAATTAAATAGTGAGATGCAATTCTCGCTGCAACCTTGCCACTTTGGACCATGTCTCAGACTCAGATAAGTGATTTGAAGCAGATGCTTAGAAATGCAACGTGTGAATTATATAAGGCTCATTTCCTGTGCTTTGTTAGCCAGGTTGAAAGTTAAGGCAAGCAAACAGGTTGTGTCAAGGTGGAGAACAAACCTAGTAGTGTGCTTTTCTCAGGAGGTAAGTGAGAAATAAGAGTCCTCCAGAAATGGCACCATGGGAAATTTCTTCCATTTAATTTGCAGTCTGGGTCAGTTTCTAGAGTGTTTTCCCATATCAGCCAGGAAATATGAAGCCTTTGAGTACTGCTTGCAACACACACGCGTGATACTGAAGTGTTTGCTGCCCTCCCACAAGCACACAAACTAGAGGAAGGGTCAGAGGGCGGGACAGAGGATGTTAAAAGGATGTGGAGGCTAAACTTACCACACACAAGAGTAAGACACATGCTTGTTGGGAAGAACGTTAGTCTTGATATGGGGTAGAGATTTCTGCTTCCACAACTGCTGACAGCCCTGATGCCAGACAAGAGCTGGAAGGTGACTGGACACAGGGTCCTCCACATCCCTTGATGTTGGATAGGAATGCAAATGTTTTGGAGAGATGCTGTTTTCCTTAGCTCTGTAGAGCCCAAACTGGCAGAAAATATCAGGACAGCATGGCTCAGTCTAAAAATGCATCTCTGAGAAAAAAAACATGCCGTTCTCTGTGGTAAAGCAGAGCCATGTAGTTGTTATAAGTAACCTCATGAGACATCCATCTTAGGAACAGCAGCTGGGTTTCGAATTGACAGCTTTTGCCTGAAAGTTACTCAGAGTATTTCAAATGTCACATACATCAATGGTGTTTGCAGCAGATTTTGTACATGTTAAATGTCTGTTTACTGAGAAATTATGTTATATTCTCTGACAATGTCTGAATAGTGGTAGCAGGTACTGATCAGGATTTTAGGGTTTAAATTTTAGACATCTAAATGGAAGAGGCTTTATTTGATGCTACAAACAAGGGGAGGAACTTGGTGGCCAAGAAGGCATCCTGGATTTTGTCAGAAACAATGTGGCCAGCACGACCAGGGCAGTGATTGTCCCCCTGTACTCGGCACTGGTGAGGCTGCATCTCAAATCCTGTGTCCAGTTCTGGGCCCCTCACTACAAGAAGAACATTGAAGTGCTGGAGCATTTCCAGAGAAGGGCAATAGAGATGAGGAAAGGTCTGGAGCACAAGTCTGAGGAGAAACAGCTGAGAGAGCTGGGGGTGTTTAGCCTGGGGAAAAGGAGGCTCAGGGGAGACCTTATCACTCTCTACAACTCCCTGAGAGGAGGCTGCAGGCAGGTGGGGTTTTCCTTTTCTTCCAAGTAACAAGTGACAGGACAAGTGAAAATGGCCTCAAATTGTGCCAGGAGAGGTTTAGATTGGATTTTGGGAAAAATTTCTACTTGGAAAAGGTTGTCAAGCATTGGAACAGGCTGCCCAGGGAAATGATTGGGCCATTGTCCCTGGAGTTGTTCAAAAGACATGTAGATGTGGCACTTGGGGACATGGTTTAGTGGTGGACTTGGCAATGCTGGATTAATGGTTGGACTCAATGATCTTAAGGGTCTTTTCCAGCCCAAAGATTCTGATTCGGTGATTCTGTGTGTATGAATACATGTATATATCAACAAACTTACAGGATAGAGGGACACTGCTTTCATGTTTGTAGATGAGCAAGCCCTGGATAGACAATGCAGGTGTTTTAAAGCCAGCAGGGAAGTAAATAATGGAAAAGTAAAACAACTTCTAGTTTCATTACACTGGAACGTGTTGAACCTAATGGAGGTTCTGAAGGAATATGGTATTCGAGTTCTTTATATCTAGCTCCTTCTAAAATGACAAGTCTGCTGAGACCTTCTCTATGATGGCAACTAAGACTGTTGCAGGACGCCTTTCAATAGTTAATTTGGTTTAGTATTGTCCATTTGATTGATGGAAAGCCAATATTGAACTTTTCTCCAGGAGGCAGAAAAGACTGCAGTTTTTTGATTACATGATCATTTTACAAACAGAGTCCTTTCTCTCAGCACAAGCAAAGGGAAGGCACTTGAAAAGTTATTCAGACAGATCTCACTGCACCTGTTAAGACGTAGTTGGAGCTTGTCATCAGACTGTATACACTGAATGTTCGGTGCTGCTCATCCTGTCACAATGGACTTTTAATTTTCATGGTTTTCCAAAAATTACAGTGCCCTAACATAGCAGTAATGAAGCTATCTGCTGAATGTTTGTTCACAAAAAACATGCACTGAGCCCTGTGAAATCACTGATTTTCACAGCATATATGGCCCATCCGTAACTAAGAGAAGTTCATTAGAAATAATTCAAGACGTGCCACTTCAAATGAAATATTTCTCTAACTCAAGACCACCTCTGGTGTCAGGCAAATTCTGCTCTCCCCCAGAAAACGAGGCAGAAAAGGGAAATGGATATTTTGAATGAGAGACTTGATGTTCACCCAAATATTCCCACAGGATTATTTATGGATTTATTTGGGATATAAAATCAACCTTCACTGATCATATGGAGGAGCACTCTGTTTAGACATACTACAACTTTGAAACTATTGCAGTATGTACTTGTAGTACATGAGTGATTTTCATGGGATTGTTATAAACTCCTATTTGACACATGCTTTGGTTTTCAAGCTTGTATCTGAAATACTTTGAGTTAGATTTTTCTGTGTCCTTGGTTTTTAGAAACTGTGGTTTGTGACTTCTGCAAATCTCTTGTTAACTGGTTCACACTTTTTTGTGTGTGTGTGCAGGATGGCAGAATCAGAGCTCCACAAGCACAACAACTTTTGCTAAAATGCAAGGTAACCCAGATCTTCCAGAGATGCCAAAATCAAAAATAAAAGCTTTATTTTCCATGCAAATTTAAAAAAATAAAAATAAGGGAAGAGAAGCAAGAAACAGTGTAGTAGTAAGGCTAGAGATTGATACAGAAGATTATTTTAACTCTGGAAAATTAAATGAAACTTTGCCTCAATTTTCAATATGATTGTTGATACACAGCATGATGAGAAATTCAGAATAACTGGTCAAGCACTTGGATGGAAAAGGAAAGATCTATGTCATGAACAGACACTTAGTTCAAACATCTTGATAAACTCCAACTGGGTGTGGAGAGGGCAAATAGTCTCCACAGAAAAACACAGAAAAATTATCAAAGTACTGGTCCACCATCAAGGAGAGTTTGATGCCTTAATAGATTAAGGAAACCTCTTGCAAGTGCTCAAAAATAGAAAGATATGATCTAAAAGACTACAGATTTGTTACTCTGACTTCAATGATATGCTTATAGGAGGAAAACATGAAGAAAAGGTATCTAAGTGACTGAAAGGAAAAATAAAATACAATATGTTTCTAAGAAAGGTTGAATATAAAAAACCAATCTGATATTTTTATTCAGTAAAATGGCTGATTTTCTAGCTGAAGAAAATACAGGTATCACTAATAGCAGAAGACTAATGTATACATTGTCATGTAGGGTATTTTGATCCGAATAAGGAGATTAATTAAACATTTTCAAGATGGAGATGACTGATAAAACATGGGTTGTTCTGGAAAGGGATGTTTGGATTCTCAAAACATGACACTCAGGTTTCCTACTCACATCCCTGGGTGCAGGCAGGGAGGTCAGTTTCTCCTTCTTACACCTTCTCAAACAGGCACCCAAAAATCCCCGAAATCACTGATGTTTACCGCCTTCTTCTATGCCTCTTCCCTTGTTTAGGGCAGGAGCATCATCAGACTTGTGCCAGAATCCATCTTCTGTTGGGTGAGCCCAGCCCCCTGGCACTTCCTGGTAGATCCACAGGAGGAGATCTTCATGCCAGAAGACTCCACTTTTGCTCCTCTTCCATGACCTGGTGCTATCCTGGACTTGGGAAGGTCTGCAGGACCTGTAGAGCCTGGTCTCTTCATGTTTCTGCTGTGATGCTGGACACAGCCATCATTGATTCTTCAAGCCCCTTCTGAAACTTTGGGTGAGGGGAACAGCTCCTGGGAGGCTGTGTCTGCCTCCTTCATCACCTCACATCCAGGATACCCACCCCTTCCCAATACTTTTAGAGTCACTGCCATTTCCCCTGACAAATGCGATGTCTTGCTCTCAAAACCAGTAGCTCGTTGCTAACACGGCCAAAGAATCATGCAATCTCTCTCTGGTTTTCCTTTTTTTTCTACACATTTCTCTTTTTAAACTAGGAGCACTTCATGCCTACAGTTGGCAGGGACAAAGGGGGAGGCAGCAGGGCGGGAAGGGAGAGGGTTGAGGAACATCTGTTTCACATTTAACCTGGAACCAAACTTTTTCATCATGCTTCTCCAGCCTCGCTTGTATATTGATTCAATTACTAGGCTCTGCTAGTGCAAGAGATTTATATTAAAGCCTCATACAAAGCTATTGTGTTTTGTCACACAACAGTACTGAATCAATTACAAACGTGCTCTACATGATCCCTCTCAGTCGTACACATTTGCCTGGGGACAATCTGACTGACCTAGACTCCAGCTGGGCTTTTCCTTACCTCCAGAAAGGTGTGACACACCTGGCTGGCACTTGCCAGCAGGAGGATCATGTCCTGGACATGTCATCCTCACTCCTCCTGTGAGCCACCTTTCTCAGCTCTGCCCCATTAAAGGTTTGCACAGAAACGAGGCTGGACCCACGTGCACAAAAGCCTGGCCTCAGGTCTCAGCAGCTGTGATAAAGGTCCCTCGGGTGTGCAAAGGAACATGGTGTGATGTGACCCTCCCCTCAGCAGTGGGGAGAACCTGGCCAGTGCAATTACATCACAAAAAAGGGAAAAGGCACTTGGGGCTGGTTGATACCTGGGGGAAAGAAGGGCAGAAGAAACAGGGTCTGTAACCCTCCAAGTCCCTTTTCCCCCAAGAAGCCAGCTTCCAAATAGGGAAGCAAAATGGCAATTGCTTATCACTGTTGTAGCGGGGACGGAGAGAAATGACGACACAATCCAAGTCCAGTCTGGGGAGAATCCAGTGAGCTAGCCCCATTTATTAATTAAAGACAGCTTATATGCCTTGGTTCCCAAAGATAAAAGGAGGTCATTGGTTCTTTTACCAGCCACCCCTTAATATGATTGGTGGAAGCTATACAACTCCCATTTGAAAATATTGACTTCAGAATACCAAACAACTCTGAACAACAGACCCCAGGTGCACAGATAAAGAATTTGCTCACAAAACCATCTTACTATTTTCATCTAGTCTGCGTGTGAAAGGAATGCTCTCACAGAACATTGAGAACAAGCTAAAGAATTTCTCTGCTCCTTGTTTTTTAGCAACCACAATTGCTCTTTGCAGAACACGTCCCATATAGAAAGTCAGTTTGCTGCTTACACCAAGACTGGTTCCCACCTTGGCAACTGACTTGCCGTGTAACCATAGCCAGAATTTCCTAAGCCAGTATTGCAAAGATGGATGATAATTTTGGATACTACCACACTTTCTAGGCTCTCAACATGAGTTTTCTGTAGAAAGCCATCAGAACTGGAGATATCTTGAAATAAAGAACTTTTTATAAGTGTTTAAACCTACCAACTCCTTTTTCAAAACACTTAGGAAACCATACAATACTTCATAGATTGCATTAACTTGTCTCTAGAACACAAATTGATAAATTTAGCTCCTAGGAAGCTTCCAAACTGCTCAGAAAACCTTGCACAAAGAGCACTGAAGAGCCACAGAGCAGGTTGCTGTAGCTCTGCCAGACGTGCAGATGCTCCTCACTTGCCCACACATTTCCTACCTATTTCTCTTCACAGACAGTATTTGCCTCTTCTCAGCACCTGTCTTTCAAGATCTTCCTGATGGGGCTGTAACCACCAACCAGTTCCTCTCCGGGTCCACGTGTGCCCAGTCCCCAGGTAAATGCGGCTCCCTAGGTGGGCACTGCCCCCCTCTGTGCAGGTTCTCAGGCAGAACCGGGACTGGGATTGTGAGATCCCTTTCAACAGGGACTTCGCTTTTCATAACTAAACACATCCTGACAGGATCCCTGAGGTACTAATATACATTAACAGCAATATTAATGACACTGAATCTGACCAAAGTAGACCTCCAACTGAGTCCAAGTGGTCCATTTAACAGCCTTATTCTTCTTGTGTTCAGTAAAGAGCCTGAAAGATAAAAGTCAGGGTTATCCAAGATAAATTCACCTTTTGTCAGACTGATTCCCCATTCCAACTACTCCCTCCTGCCTCAGTTTACCTGTTGTTGCAGTGGACATAGCATCTAACAGGGAAGAGAGCAAAGCTCTTATGGCACAAACTGATGCTATGAAGCAGATACCTGTGGACTTAACCCATGTACAGACATTACTCATAACTCCTCAGCAGAACTTTGTCCTGTGGGTAAAAGATAACAGGACCCTGTATCCCTAGGAAAGGTTGAAACTGTCTGAATGGATAGAGTCTCAGTGTCCAGAGATTCTGAGCTAAAACTAACAGAGCTCTTTCAAAGCCAGACTGTAACTAGCTGTGATTAGAGCTCTCACAATGAGCTTTAGCTAATTTTGAGCTCTTTGGAGATCCTTTCATACAAAGAATGGCAGCAGCTGTGTCTGCCCCATGCGTGCTGTGAGCCAGCTGCACCCAGAAGCCCCATGGCTGCATTATCTTGATGCTGGCTCGCAGTTATTATACCTTATTTCTCAGCAGGGTGCTATTGCTTCAGGTTGAGCGTGCTGTTAATGCGGCTGCTCAGCTTCCTGCTCTGTCCCCAGCTGGCAGAGAGCAGGGGCAGAGCAGGCTGAGCCTGCGGCAGTGGATGGATGTACCCCAGAGAGCCCCAGCTGCAGGGGTGTCCCCACGGCAGACCTGAGGACAGAGGGCAGCGCATACGCCCTGGCACTTGCATTAACCAAGCAATTCTGGCAAACTTCCTCTTGGGAAACACCCTGAGATATCTTGTGCAGCTCTGAGGGAAGCTTGAACCACCAGAGGCTTTTAAGTGGTCTTCAGTTCACTGAGTGAAATCTAGCTCTGGTACTTCTGCCCCTCTAGGCACAAACAAACCCTGCTGGATCATAGTTACCCTCCAAAACAATTTCTGTGTTCATCTCTGACACAGCTGGAGCAGCACTGCCACCCTTGAACACAAGTTTCTTGTCAGAAAATGTGCAGGGTAGGTGTTCCCATCTCCAAGAAATGGAAGTTTCTTTAAAATACAGGGAAATACGACCCACTATCAAGTATCTTCACATGGCCTGATATGGCAGGACTGTGGAAGACAGGAATAGCAGAAATACGACTTCTGAGTTCAGGATTTCGGACATACAGTTCTGAAGAGATATTTTACCCACTTCTATGACCAGTGTCTGTGAGTTTATTTTTCTCTACTTTCTGTACATCTGTTTAAAATAAAGAGCCTTTGTTGGAAAACCATGTGTCATAAGTTGACATCTTAACACCACGGAGACCACCCCTTTTCAAGTCAAATCATTTCAAAAGTTTATATTCATGGAAAAAGAAGACAGAAGTATGATTAGGGAAATCCGTTTTGATTAACTGCTGCTTGATTAACCTTGGTTGAGGTATCTGCACTGCAGCAATTTGTAGTTTTTCGCTGATGGCTGATTAGAGTTGGACATTTTCTTTTCTACCTGAGTTACTTTGTTCTACTGTACAAAAAATGTGAATTTCTTAGAAGATTATCTCATATTTCCTGCGTCAAAATATTTTTTGTAATTAAGATTTTAAAATAATTGGAACTGGTGGCAGAAATTTCACAATTCTTAAGAGCAAACAGCAGCTTGCTTTATAACTGGATGCTTCCATGGAAGTTTTACCTCAGTGCCATGGTCTGTTGTAAAGAAAAACAAGTCTTCAGAACTATTATGAAAAAGGAAAGCATCGAATTCATCAATCTGGCACTGTGTGTGTGTTTATGCATCAGTGTCCTGAAAGTCATGTGGTCTGCAGGCACAGAAAGGTGTAATAGACTGGGGAATGTTCAGAAAAGGATAGAAAAGGTAATGAAAGCCATTCAAGATGCACAGGACAGCTTCAGTACAAGTAATGCCTAAGAGGCAATAGTCTTCACTCTGGAAAAAGACAACCAGAAGGAGATTTGATGGGGCTCTCCAAGATCAGGGAGAGGATGAAGGTAGGTTGAATATACAGCCACTGTTGAAGACAAAAAAGACATAGAGGATCTAAAGTGCAATTAGCTGGAAGCCGGTTCAGACCAAACAAAGAACAAGATTTTTACTTACGCCAGAATCTGTTTAATCTGTGGAGCTCCTCACCATCATCCTCACAGGTGCCAGAAGACCTCAGCTTTTTAAAAGGAGGCTGGAGAGATTCACAGAAAAGAAATCTCTCAGAGCAATTAAATATACAGATAATGAGCAAATTGTAAAAGACTGGAATGACATTTGAGAAGTTCTCTCTCAATTTTTGTCATATTTTGTAGTTTCCTAGGTGCATCCAAGTGGCACCATCCAAGACAAAATACCAGGCTAGAATTCTATTTGCTCTGGCCCAATATATCTGGGTTTATATCTTTATACTGAGCATGAGCACACAGTTATGCTGGGTACCATCCACAGGGAATACCTGTGACAATGTGTACCCAGAGCTACCACTGAGTGCAGAAACCAGGCAGCCAGAGCAGTGGGGCTGAGCTAAGCAATCCTGCCATTCACATTTGACTTTCAAGGGCGTGTCCAGACACTGATACACTGATGCAGGGGATGTGACAGCTCAATCCAGCTCTTGCCTGTAGAATGTCTGGGATCTTGCACAGGATAAATGTACCTGTGCAAGATATATGCTCTTCAAGTAACTAAGAGCTCCCCAGTTTCTTTTTGGATCCCAAACTTCCAATCATACAAACTGCTTAAATACTGGTTTACTCTCCGATTCTCTTTTACAGCTAACCAGCCAGGGAAAAAAGCATGGAACTTGTAGACATGGAAATAGTTGAAACTAAGGTTTTTCCTCTGAATCATGGTCCTAGAGTGGATGGGACTGCAGCAGGTTCATTTCCCTGTGCCTTATAAGGTCCTGCAGAGCTCTTCAGCTGGCTGGGCACCCTCATGTCACATCTCAGGGCATGCAGTGCAGCCTCTTATCTGCATCCCATAATATATTCCTGTAAGCTGCAGCACGTGTCTCGCTGTCATGGAAACTTCACACTGGGAGCAGGAAAACAAAAAAAGGAAAAAGCAAAATCAGAATTTTGTCCTGCAGGACACCACATGCAGCCCATAGGAGACACAGAGTCAAATGCAAAGCAGAGGGGATGGTGCTCTGGAAGAATCAAATGGCCAGAGCAGTCTCAGCACAAACAGCTCGGCCTGAGGAGCAGAGATCATGTCATGGAGGGGAACTATTCAGCAGAATTTAAGTAGGTGATGTTTCCAACAAGGACACAAATCATTTTTGAAGTAAAATCTGTTTCCACTTAAAAAACTTTATATGCCAAAAGAAGTAGAAGGATCATCCAGAAGTCATCTTTTGACCATCACTATCTTCAGCCTCTTCTTCCTTGCCACAATGAACTCAGTCTCTTGTGATGTACCATAAACCAGTTCTACACAGATTGTCTGGTGGTTTGCTGGTTGTGTAACACAGAGATAAGCTTTTACAAATTAAGAGTTTATAAACCCCATAAAACCAGATTATCCTGTCTCACTATGGCATAACCCAATTGTGATCCTAACATCCAGAACTGCTACCAGCAAAGAAGAGCCTAATTATAGTTCCTTTCGCAGTGGGTGTTTGGAGCTTCCTGACAAAGCAGCTCCTCTAATAACTTTAAAAATATCAGAGAAGCAAAAGGCACTCCTGGCTACTGGAAACTGCCCAGCGCCTTCTAAAAAATGTGCTGCACAACATGAGAGTCAAAGGCCTAACAGAACCCAGACAGACTGTCACGAAACCCAAGGCAGTTTCAGAAGCCAACACTGTAGAGGGAAAGTTCACAGGCAACCACCACCTTACCCCTCAGTGTCCAGGTACTTTTCTATACTTGAGTCATGCACAGGGGAAAGGGGAGGGAGAAAATGGAATCTGTGTCCAAGGCTGAACTCATTTCTTCAAGGTTTGTCAGGGTGTTTCCACCAATAGGTCACCACACCCTCCCCACATGAAAGAACTGTACAGAAACCAGTGCCAGTAACTTCTGGCCCCAGGCTTACATCTCGTTTTGCCCTTTCTCTGATGTGATGTGAATAAGCAAAGAAAGGTGTTGAACTGAAATGCTTCAGACACTGCAGCGTGAAGCACAACAAGGCCCCCTTTTCTGTGTGTTACGATCGGCTCTGACATATGGTACTGAATGTACTTGATTATTGCATAAATTCTGTTAGTTTCTGGGAAGCAGTAAGGAAGCAGACTTCCAGGTAAGATCCTTATCCTTGCATACCCCCTGGAGCGCACCACTTCAGTAACATTTTTCAGCAATACCATAATGAAGGAGCTCCTTATGTGAGCCACTGCACTGCCCTCACTATTTTCCCTCACCACTTACTTGCCTCCAATAAAATCTCTGCCTAGGGAGAGAGAAAAAGGGAAAAAAGAGAAAACCAAGATGTGAACTGTTCTCCCAGACCAAATCCCACTTACTCTGGCTGCCCTTTAGGGACTGAAGCAGATGATTCCAAGCTGTGTTCTGCTGTGCAGTGGAGGTGCAGAGGCAGGCAAAGACCACCCTCAAAGGTATGAATATCATCTGGGAACACTAACCAGGTCTCACAGGCCTCAGCATAAAGCTGAGAGCTAATATGGAGCTGAGCTGAGCTGAGCTGAGCTGAGCTGAGCTGAGCTGGGCTGAGCTGGGCTGAGCTGGGCTGGGTTGAGCTGGGCTGGGTTGGCAGCCTCCCCTCCTTCCAGATGTCTGTGCCTGTTCCCTAGCCAGCTGCACGTGCGTGCTCCAGACGGCTCTGGAGACAGTACCTACAGGTGTGTTATTTCTTCAGCAGAGGAGTCAGGGCTGGGCAGTGGCCGCCAGGTTCAGGCTGGTGTGAGTCATGTCACTAACTCAGCTCCCTTTATCTCTCTTCGTTCTGTCATGTGCCCAAACCTCTCAGTGACATTCCTCATGGAAGATGTGCAAGAGAAATGTCATATTAAAGGAAGAAGAAAAATATTCTGAGGTAGTAAAGCAATGGGTCATAATGTGCTTTAATGAGTAAATATAAAGTTGTTTGCATGTCCCAGACACCCTAAACTTAACATTTAACCCCACTAGTTCTAGGTCATGAGGTCTCTGAAGATATTCTGGTTCCTGTAGTATTAGAAGACTATAACCATTTTGCTCTTCTGGATTCTCTCTTAGCTCTTCACAACTTTCTCATAAGACTTCAGACCTCAGACCATCAAGAAGAGGGAAGCAGAAACATTATAACCAGTAAGAACTCAAGATGAGATTGAAGAAATATCTGCCTCCTTTGTTCTCTACTCCAGTAGATGTCATTGCCTCTGAAAACAAGTGGTGGAAAATTGAAAATCAACAGGGACTTTATTTTTCTGGCAGAATGGTTTCTGTTCTAATCTATCCCATGTTGTTCCTCATTTTCTGCCTCCCACTGGCAGTTCTCTCCTGTTCCATGTCCTCATTCTTGATGTTTCCAGCCTCCTGTCCTTTACCTGCCAGACACCAGAGGCGAAAAGCAAATACATAAGATCGCTGAATTAATGAAAGAAGTGACTGGACCAAGTAAGACAGGCAGCTGTCACCTTAGTGACCATATCCTGCACTGCTGTGTGCTCAGAGTATGAGGTGTTTAAGGCAGGGATTACGTCTTAAGAAGTTTGCACAGAGGTGCTGACTGAGGCCTTTGGGCAATGTGAACATTAAATAAGAGCCTTGTACTAGAAAACATTCCCACCTGGTAAGGTTCAAAGAAAAGCCTCCTTGTACAAGTGAGATTCGTGCTTGGTACATAGGCAGTTTATTTAACAGAGCTTAGCAACTGAAACAAATCATTGTGCAAGATCAAGCAGACTTCCCATTTCCCTCCACCTGTCCTCCCACAGATGGATCCACTCACATGTGCCTGCTGTTTTACCAGCCTGGGATAGGTGATAAGATAGAGCCTTTTCTGCATGCAGAGATGATCCTTCAGCTTTCAGAAATGTGAGGTATCAGCCCTGAGGAGGAAAACAATAAAAATGTCAATGCAATGGACCAACACCTGTCATTCAAACTGTATGTGATGCATTCCAATTTCCAACAAAGACTGATACAAGAACATGCAGCAATAAAATTTTAGCATTAGTTATTTTTGAAGTTCAAGAGGAAAATTATTTGTTCTACTGCCCTTTCATTCCTACGTGCTGCTTACAGCAATATATTTGTTCTTACTAATTTTGTGTGAGAATCATAAAGAGGAATTGAAGGAGGAAGGAACAGATTGTATCACTGAACTCACAGTAATCAAAACTTAAGCAAAAAACATTCCCTCTTTCCCATGTCACTTACCCCTCCCAGTACTGGCTGTACATATCACACATTAAAGGGACTCTGTTTACACAATTGCATTTGTTCACAGACATTACACCTACTACATAAAACAAATGTTAGGAAAAAAATGCAGCACTTTATTTTAAGTCTTCTGTGACAACTTTCTTCTTGAGTCTCTGAATTTCACGATGTGCAAAATATGATACATGCCCTCTTACCGCAAATTGCTTTGAGATGTACGGATGAAAAGTTCTTTATATGTACTCCTAGCTATGGGCAGTTTATTTGTTCCCCTAATAGCCAGTTCCCTCAATGAAGACATTTTTATTAAGATGAACAGGAGAGCAGGGGGCAGGGGGAAGGCATTTAAATTGGGGCAGGATTTTTAAAAGTGAAATTATTCCATGCCCCAGTAATATAACATCTAGGAAAAGAAACATTATTTGAACAGGTGCATTTTATATATCACATGCACGTGCACTTTCACTGCTTGAAGCCCCTCTAGTGAAATTCACCTGGGCAGCAAATAAGCCTGTAAAGTTACATTATTAATTTTCAGGCTAGTGTTCCCATTTAGATAATCAGCGTCATGCCTTTGCAATTTACTCAACTAAGCCGATTCAGCAAAATTGCCCTTTTTACAGCATATGTACCCCATATGTGAAGGCTGGATCTACCCTTTCATTCCAGCGTAGTAAGTAAGAACACGTTGTCAAGAAGATGTAAACGCAAGGCTTACACTAATCAGCTGTGATGCACCATCTAAAGATTTGCCTAGAAGCTGAGTACACTTTTTACATTTATGTGCTGTATTGCTGCACATGTTAGAGCCCGTGTAATAAAACAACATGGTGCTCTTGATCAGACATGGTGCAAGCTGGACTGCACATGCAGGTTTCCTGTACCACCATCAAAGGAGAGTCCGCACTGTGCTTCCACTGGCTGGCCACATCCGGACTGACCTACAGAGGAGAAAGCGTGAGGAAGATCCAGGGAAGGGCAGGGACCCTGGGGGACAGACAGAGCGTTTCTAGCAGCTTGTATTCAACTCATTTGGGCACAATCAGTTACAAACAGGACCCACAGAATGGAAGGTGGCTTAAATAGGTAGAAGTACTGAGTGTGTCTTAACAAAGATATAATGTTTGTATTTAGTCGTGGATTGAGCAAGTCATGTAGTCTGACCTTCAAATACTCAGAACTCCTGACTTAACTTCAGTCATTTCAATGTGGATGCTCAGATAACACCAGCTGGATGTCTGGATGTCCTTCACACTGAGTGAATGTAGAGAAATACAGTCAGCACCCAGTTTAATTCAGACACTTCAATATTATGATAGGACAAATTGTTCTCTAAAGGAGCCTCACAGTCTTCACTGATTGTAGCAGAAACTTCGATAAGATAACAAACTTTTATGTGGATTAAATTAGTCAGGATGAAATACATGAGTTGTATCCACTGGGAAAACTCTTGTAACCAGCGTAACTGCACCTGAGTACAAATTTCCGGTCCTGCAGGACCAGGGGTTCTACCTACTGCAGATGGGGCTGCAGTACAGACAAAACTTCAGCGATGCTTGTTCAGTAGAAAGTGAAAGCCAATTCAGCCCAGCTGAAAGATGAATGTCATGAAACACAGCACTCAATTTCATCAAAGATATTATAGTGGAAAATCATGTTAATTACTAGTGACTATATAAAAGGTTCATGAAAAGTCTTGAAAAAATTTCCATGTCTTAATTGCTAAATGACGTTCTCTGGATATCTCACGAGGGGAAGCACCATCTGATCCCAGAAGGAAAACAAACCAAAAAAAAAAGATGAACTTGGTGTAATGTATTTTGTTCAAATTAAACAATGAAGAAAACGGAACCTCCAGGGACAGCCTCTGTGAAGAGGTTACAAATATTGCTTTGCCCTGCAAGAATGATGTCATGGTTTCTGTCAGAATTGCTAAAATACCAGCATGTGCTTTCTGGACCATGGGCTTTGAGATATACCATCCTTGTACTCATAGACTCATTTTCCCACAGAACTTCATGAACTGAAGGATGCACCTTCATTACACTGTAGCAGCCTACAGCTTTTCTTTTTTTTATAGTATTTTGTTAAAACCTCTCAAACCTTCATGTTAATATCCCTCTCTATATTTTCTGACATTACATTTGAAACATATTAAAGAATTACTCAAAATTTGAATAGACAAATCAACAGAACAACTAAATTTAAACATTTTTGATCTCAAACATGTAACAGACTACTACAGCCTCATATCTATATACCTGTCATGGGCGAAGTGGGAGCTTCAGACAAAGTTTGTTAGAGAAGCCCTCCTGTTGAGTCAGAAGGTGCAGAAGGGACTCCTTTGCTTTCTAAACTCCTTCTCAGAGAGGAGCCTGGGGGCAGCTGGATCCAGTCTTAGCCTCAGACTCTGTTTTAAGTCTAAGGAATTATAGAGGTGTGATTGAGCCTTTGTACATCTTTGTCCAGCAGGTTTAAGGATGGCAAACCACATATATGTACATATAAATGGATGATTTATTATGATAAATAATTAGGCAAAAATCTTTCTAAGAATTATTTGCTACAGACTACAGAAGCTAAAACTGTGAGTATAGCATAGTATAGGACAGTATAATGCACTATATCAAAACAATTATATTAAAGCTAGGAAAAAGAAAGAATTATTAAAGTAGAGATTGATATGTCACCAATGCCAATGGCTGTGGACAAAATCTCTTTCACTTGAACTCTGAAGTAACTTTGAGGCATCCCCACTCAAGGGAGGATCCCCACACACACTCCAAGAAGGGATATGTCAGAAGAACCTGCCCATTTGAAAGTGGGACTGGACTTTCATAGTATAAAGTGGCTGACTGTCAGTCATATGTCTCCAGGGGGCTCAGCATTTTTACACAAGGGTACTTTACCATATTTGCAACAGTTAAGGACTGGTTTTAGCATAATTCAGCATCAAAACAGCATGACACATCCTCTCTCAGTCCACCACCTACAGCTTTGCAAACAGGACATTATCCAAGTTGCCCAATCACATTCCAGATGGAGTGTCCTGCTACAATACCAGACAGTCCCACAAGAGTGTTTCTCTTAGATCTGTTTATGAAGTTCATTATGCAGAATGCATTAGATAATTTAGATTGGTACTTGACTTGCTGTACAGAAGGATATGTCTATAGGCATTTTACAAATTTAACTGATTTGAGATATAAGTGAGCGTGTACCAGTTTGATTTACTGTATGTTGAATTAGCAAGAATGTGAAATAACATAACTGGGAAAAAAGAAAGACTAATTTATCCTTTTCAAATACTCATCCCAAAAATTTTAATTCTAAAATTTCCTTCCCAAGAGCTCTGAGTATAAAACCCCTCAACAGATTTCTTTGTTTTCCATCAGAACAATCCCAATCAAATTCAGAGCAGTGCAGCTCAACAGATGTCAGCCAGGCCTGGGATCAGAGGCCAGAAAACATGATCCGGGAACAGGATCAGCACACACAGGGATTTCCTGATCACAGCCCAGACCTCTAGATTGGTGACTGGGCAGGTAGGGAGGGAGAAAGAGGAAACTTCTGTCAGGGTAAACGTGGTTGTGGTGCAGCACTGGTAATAGATTAATTTTCTGGTGGCAGTTTCCACAAAGTGATTTCCTAACTGCTCATGATTTTATGAGGAAATTCTACTGATGCAGGCCAAATCTCTTCCAGTTGTGATCTGACATATACTATAGGTACTGTCTAATCTGTCACACTTAGGCAGTGCAGACTATCTAGACCAAGCTAGACAGCCCAACCAGGGAGGTTTAGATTAGATAGTAGGAAAATTTTTGTCACTTCAAGACTGTTTAGGCATTGGTGGTTTAGGCATTCTCACTACAAGACTGATTAAGCACAGGGAAGTGGTGGAGTCACTGTCTCTTGAAGAGTTCGAAAGGCATCTGGATGTGGCACCTGGGGATAAGGTCTGGGGTGATTATGGTGGTGCTGGGTTGACAGTTGGACTGGATGATCTTGAATGCCTCTTCTAATCTGGACAACTCTGTGATTCTGTGCTATTTTTTTGCTGGTCTGCTATGCAACGGAGTTCTGGCAAACCAAATGATGAGGATTTTATTATCTATTACCAAGACAGGTTAAAAAGAAAAGTGAGAAAATGAGCACATGGCAAAGCTGCAAACTTACTGTATCCTATGCAATACTGATTTCCACTGAGATTATGCTTCTTGAAGACAGTCTGGAGAATGGTGGGACAACAGCATCTGAGACAGGTGATAAAAGCAATCCTAATGACTCCATGTTTAAAATCCTGTGGCCCTCACTTTAGATTGGCAGATAGAAATGAGATTGGAGAGCCATCAAATTTCAAAATCAACAACTATTCAAAACCCCAAAGTGGCTCAAAAACTAGTGTGTATCCTGGTGGAAGGAGGGGATCTGCTAGCTCTACAGCAGCTGGCTTCTAGATACAGAATCAGTTTTGCTGCTCACAAAGCTAGACAAAAATACAACCATATAAACTAGAAGTCTGTTTTTGCTTCAGTAACCACTTTGAGACCTGCTACAACATGTACTTGGCAAGAAGATAATCTATAGCTGTAGAAGTCCATTGTGTTGGCAGATCCATTTTTACTTCTTTGTCCTTGATTGCCTTAGTGATAATCTAGCCTTTAACAGCCCAAAAAACATTGTCTAGAAAAATATGTGCCTCAAAATACATTTCACCTCATGGAAGAATACACTGGTGACACAAATGACAGTGATGAGGCTCACATTGTTTTCTCTATATCTCCAATTCTAAAGAAAGTGGAAAAGACAAAACACTGATGCAGGAAAAATGGATTCAACATCTTCCTGACCTGCATATGTATCTCTCAACACAATACCTGCATTACAGAATAAAATCTATGTGTTTTTTGCTCCCAAACTCAAGGAAGTACACCTATCAAGCAGATATTAATGTAGCACTCTCTCAGCTATCTAGTTATTGGCATGGAGTATACCTTCCTCATCAGGCACAATTGTAATACCTCCTCACTCTTAATTCATAAAGGAATTTGAGAATAAAAGTGGTTCAGAGCAAGCAGAGGAATTTGGAATACATTGGTGCTGCTCTCTATGGCATAAAAGACATTAAAAAAGAGACAGATTTGAATTAGATCATAGAAGTGAAGGAGATCATTGGTCTGAATGGCACACACTAAATAAAACAATTTGGAAACCACTTTCACATTACACACTGCAACAAATCTAAGTATCTCATCATCTCTGCCTTCTAACAATCTGAAATCCCTGAAAAATCACTCCTTTTTGTAGCACAAATCTAATGACAAGGATGTCAAGTCAAGAATACAGAATTTGACTGGCACTTCAGGGCTCCTGGGTGAGTCCAAAGATGAACAGGAGAAAGCTCTGAAGTCAACTCTTGGATAGTGATGAGAAGTTGGACACTTCAAAGCTCACACAGCTGTAGAAAGGATGTTTACAAATTAAGGATCACTGAGGTCAAGGACACCTGCTAGTAAAAAAATGCATCATTTTTGTTATTAGCCAAAGAAGAAGAATCTAGTGAAGCCTCCCTGCTGTGCTTATAAAGTCACATGACATTCTTCATTCTGATCATTCGTGCACAGTTAAGTTAGTTCTTTTCTTTTTCCTGCTGTCCCATGACAGATAATAAAAAATTTGCTAATAGTTACTTAAATAACATCCATTTTTCTAAGGGTGATAAAAATTTTGTTTACTCTCTGCAACTGCCAAGGTGTTTTAGTTGGATTTGGATAAATGCTCGTTTGCAACATTAGCGATTCCACTGGGGGAATCCAGCCTGGAAAATTGCTAATTACATTTTTCCCTCCAACTCACAAACCACTCCTAGTGCTTTTATGTGATTTTGCCATTCAGAATTGTCACTTCAGAAATGCAACACTCGAAGACCTTTACCTATGTAAGTAATAAACCATAGCCAAATCCTGAAGTACTTAGTTTCACACCGATGTAATTAAAACTCTAATTCAACAGGATGTGATTCTTCAGTTTCTAAGCTAAAAAAGATAAAAACTAATGAACCAGTTACGATGGGATAAGGATATGAACTTGCAATGCTATTTGCTTGGTCTCACCTCTTGAGTACCTTCCCTGATTTATTTACTTCGGATCCCGTAGGTATGAATGTACTAATGAATATCCCATAGAGAAACACCACATAGTTCTGGTTCTTTAAAACAACACAGACACTTCTCCCTGCTGAGTTTTTCCAGTGGTTTTGACTTGGTTCTCAAAAGCAGAGTCCTCTTGAACTGTCCTGCTTTGGGCTGGCAGAGTTCATTTTCTTCATAGTAGCTATTATGGAGTTGTGTTTTGGATTTGTGCTGGAAACAGTGTTGATAATTCAAGGATGTCTTAGTCATTGCTGAGCAGTGCTGACACTGAGTCAAAGCCTTTCTTCACACCACCCCACCAGCTAGGAGGTTGGGGATGCACAAGGACTTGGGAGGGGACACAGCCGTGACAGCTGACCTTAACCGATCCAAGGAATATCCCACACCATATGGCATCATGTTCAGCACATAAAGCTATGGAAAGAGGAGAGGAAGCAGAGGACATTCAAAGTGATGGTGCTTGTCTTCCCAAGTCACTGTTAAACATTATAGAGCCCTGTTTTACTGGAGATGGATAGGAACCAGCATGCCAGTGGGAAGTGATTAATGAATTCCTTGTTTTGCTTTGCTTGAGTGCTTGAATTTTGCTTTCTCTATTAAACTCGTCACAGGAATCCTCTCCAATTTTGCAGCATCAATCCTCAAATGCAGACATCAGAAATACAGATTATATCACATACACTGCTGCCCACCCAAAGTCTGGACACTTTCAAGTGTTGTGAGTTGAGTATGAAAAATGGCACCACCTAAAATTACTAGACACTTTTGAAAACATTGGTCCTAATGACTGCTTCTTTTTCAGCATACTCCAGTTCGCATTACTAATGTCTCATCTGAAGTGATTAGTCATATCAGTTGCAGTGGAAGAAGAATCAAATCTTCATGTTCTGCCTTAAACTGTTGATACCAATTTATTGTAACAAGATAAAAAAGTTGACACACATTGAAGTCTTAAAAAAAGGAATAACTCCCCTCCCCTTCCTGTTTCAGTTTACTTTAACTAGCGACCATAGTGCAAATAAACTAAATAAGCAGCAAAAACAAATAGTCTTTCCTCCATCACCTAAACAACTGTTGCATTCTCAGGACTTGCAAGGAAAAGGAATATATGTGATTAGCTCAGCTAACACAGCTGTAGAGACACAGTTTTTTGGACATGTGAGCTGTTTGTTCTTTATGAAAGCTGGAAAGGCTGTGTTAATTCCCCCCTGCCCTCAGCATTTGCAAGGGGTTGTGAATTCCCTGTGTTAATAACTCTCAACTATTGTGATGATTTCTCTGCTTAAATATAGAGTGACTGTACAGCTCCCAAGTGTGACATCTGAAGTAGAAAATTTAGGGGGGATTCTGGAGTGCAAAGAATATCTTCAGGAGGGGAGGAGATTGGATTCTGCACTTTGAGACAAAATGCCTGATTGTAAATCAGTGCATTATAAAAAAAAGTGGGTGATTTTATTTGAGCCCCATAAGGAATACAGTGACCATCCTGAGAAAGGACTGCTACCATAACAATCAGCCTACTCTTTAGTACATCCACAACATCTTAAAATTCAAGTTGCAAAGTACTCACTGGGGGAGGTGAAGCACCAGCCACAAAAATCCCAGCAGACTGGCTTTGTCTAAACTGACTTGCCTTAACTGTGGCTCCTGGATGAGCCTCCCAGTTCCTGTGGTCCTTGCTGCACCCTAAGCCCCTGGGAAGCCTAGTCAGGCACCATTCCCTCTCCAGCACTCATGCCTAGCTGTAGAACACACCAGCTCACAGCCAGGACACCAGCATCCAAAACAACCCACAAAGTCGACATGCTGAACAGATCTCACGTGACTGTTAACCTGTTACAGATCTTCCCTGGGTCCTTCAAGCACACTGACATCAAAAAGTCACATCGCCCAGGCACAGAGCTAAAGAAGGGCTTTTTCAAGGTGAATGAGATTTGGACTCCAGAGTTCAGTTTGGATAGGTTGTGACTCTTTCTGGTTTTCTGAATCACAAAGGATGATGACCCTTTAGCTGGTGAACTCACCAGTGAATGGACCAGTTGATTGTCAAGTAGTTAGATGGTGTCATTTGTCATCAGTGAACAATCACATCAGTGACCAAGATTTCTAACATCATGTCTGTGCTCACTGCACAGCTGCATGCTAGAAAACACGTGGCATTTTTTACCACATTACACATCTGGAAATTCAAAGCTAACCTGCATTTGGAGAGTCTGAACTGAAAAATAAACAAAATCAACTGTGGCTTCATGAAACCTTGGAAAGAGTTATGTCTTGAGAGCAGCTGTGCTTTACTTTCAATGCTTTCTGATATGCTACAGTAAGTTACATCTCAGTTACAAGGAAGTTAGTCCTCTATTACATCAATCAGGGTAATCTTCTACACTGAATGTTATTTGTGGCGCATCACAGCGTTGCTGACCTGAGAAATCCCACAACCTCAGCATGAAATGCAACTGATGGCTGCATCCTGCAAATGCTTGCAGGGCAATTGGTGGGTGACTCACCAGTCTGACCTCAGCAGGCACTTCACTGGGTGCTCTCTGCACATTTGTGTTGCAGCCCCTCTGCCACAAGCATGTCCTGTACATCCCAGCCCCCTTATCATGTGCCAGCACTCTGCTAATTGTACCTTACTGGAAAATACAATCCTGGAATAGTATTGAAACTCTCTGCCATGCATCTTGCAATTGCTTTTAAGTGTCTTATGCTATTTAGGGCCTGCTCTAAGGCTGATAAATTCAGTGAAGAGGTCGCACTTAGACAAAAGGGGCTTCCAGTCTGACAGGCGTGGCTGCCTTACTGTTGGTCACATTGCTGCAGGGAAGGAAGGAAGCAAGGAAGGAAGGTTCCAAAACTGGTTTTTTTACTTAGTACTTAACACTACAAAAGCAACCACCTCCCTTCAAATGTAGAATTTGTTCTTAGAAGCCTAACTTGTGCTTTCTAATATGCTGAGGAAACAAAGTCTGCTTCAAGAAGAGAGCTGAGATCCAAAGGGTGAAGAGGGATTTTCTCAGGGGAAAAAATAATAACGGATTGCAGAAATTACTACAACCACTTTTACATTTTTGCCCTTTGGGGTTTTGCAAGCAGTGAATCAAAGTCTCTCTTAAGGAACACATGCTGTGTAACAGGGCCTGGAGACCTCACAGAAAGGGACACCCATGCATTACCACTTCACCATTTATCACTCACTGAGTAAGCTATAGAGGTTACCTCAGTTTACCAGGGATCTCCAGCACACTTGGTCTCTACCCCAGGTCTGTGTTTATGTAATAATTATAGCCATGACAGCTAATTGTGTTTCTCTAATCAATCACACTGGAAGTTTTGTTTGTTTTCCTGTGCTAGAGAACAGGAAGGTTTTACCCTTCTCTAAACAGTGAGAAAGAAATGAAGCATATTTTTCAGACACAAGTAAAAAATTATTATTGAAGAAGGGTTCAATTAGCAAAAATCCTACTTACTTTAAGTGAGAGTCTGTATGTGATGACACTGAGTTCTAGCTGCCCTTTAGACGAAAAAAACCTTTGTAACAGAAGTGAGTTCCCCTTCAGTTGATACATAGAGAGGTAAAAGAGATGATAAAAAGTCACTCCACATGCTGGAATTGTCAGGTCTCTTGTGCACTGCTGTCTAATTATTATTAGACCATACAAGCTCCAGCATCAGACAAGAACCGTGCATCTGATTGCAGCCAGGAGTATCCAGGCTTGGTTGACACAATGGAGAGAAGAAATCTATTTGTTGGGAGAAACCACAGCAAATATAGGAGTCCCTGAGATAAGGAGATGAGTTTTGCCCTTCCCCCGTGCCTTGCCATGTTAATTAGCGACTCTGATGGTTGACTAAATAAAGGGTGTTGTAAGGCTGGGGTTTGCTCCAAGCCTTCACATGCACAGCTCAGCAGGTTTGTCACTGCTCTGAGTTACTGGTCTTTGGGACAAGACAGATACTCCAGCTTCACTCAGTGCAGTCACACTGCCCTTCTCGTGCACATACTAGCACGGGTATGTCACGTTTTCTGTTGTTACAGCTTACACTCCTTTTTCTTATATTTGTCAGTGACAGAATTTCTTACTACAGAAAATTAACATTTTGAAAACAATTCCTGTCTATCTTTACAACTCAGTAAGAAATAAAAAGACAGTACATCCCTAAACAGTTTGTGTGACTGTTCTGTGCACAACAGACTTGCTCTGAATTTGATAAATCTGTCAGGAATTATCCTCATACAGTCCAGCCTACCTCAGAGCAGAAGAATGGACTAAACAACCTGATTTCCACTTTTCTGTGTTAACAGATTTGTGAACAGCCATGGAAGTGTACCTTATACAGAGCAAATTTAGGCCCAGTGACAGTGATGCTGTCTGACCTTTCACAGGCCACATAAAAGTCATTTATGCTCCCATTTGCCAAGATGCCATGGACTACAGCCCTAAATCATCATCAGGTACAAGACAGCCTATCAAAGTTCCTTCCCACTTTATTCCAGGCATTTCAAATAAAGCTGTGCATAGGATGATCCAAAAGTCTATCATAAAGAAATCTACAACCTACATACATCCCACTAGAGGAGAAGCAAGTTTGTAGCCAGCATGCTGCCCACTGCCACTTCAGTGGTCACCTCACCACTCATAACCAAAGGGGGAAAGTTCTGCATCCTGTGGGAAAGCTGCACAGGTGGTGTAAGAAGAGAAGTCCCAGGTGGTCACTGGATTTATGAACAGGCAGGTCTCTGACAAATAAACAGCCAAACACTCTTGACTCAGATTCCCAGCCTCACACTTCTTTTGGGGGTGAGGAATTCTTTTAATAACTCTGCTTATTTAACTCCTCTGCTTAAAAAGAATGAAGAAGTTGAAAGGTCACACAACCATCTCTGCTTCCTTCTAATCCTGGAGAACACAGTTTTGCCCTGGGTGTATAAACACAAGGATATGTTCTATTGGTGAATCTAACAACTGACCTGTAATTGAGTTGTCAAATGCCACTGTGGAGAAACAGAAAAATTAGAGAATCAGTTAAATCATAGTAATACACAGTACTGAATGGGCTGTTCCCTAAATGGTCCAACAGGAGGAAGCATCTGATACGGACCCTGTGACCTCTGACTGATACCAGCTTCACCTGTTATTAGAATTACTGGGCCGGGTTGCTGGATATTTCTGATGTAAAATCAGAGGCAAAAAATAGGATTTGATAAATTATGAAAAAGAAATGTTACATGTTCACCTTGCCCCTGGCAGGACATGATGCTCATCCCTGGCAAAGGGATAGCCAACTGCCAGTGACTTTCTTAATCCCTCTTAAACTCTTGAATTTGGGCTAAGCTGAGATTTAAATTATATCAAAGATTTATGCTCACTTTCTTCCTTGAAGGCATTTTTGCTTATGTATTTTGGGGAAGGCTGGATATCAAGTTCTACCCTTTCGCTGGGAACTGGTCAAAGACTTCTTTACTAGAAGTCATCATAATTACTTGAATTTAAAACATATTTAAAAATCCATTGCTTTTTGGTGTGTTATACATCTCTCTTTCAGTGTAGCAAATGTTGGCTTCTCAGGACATTAAACATTAAAAAACCCCAAAATATGTGATAAGGAAGACAGATTGCTAAAGAGTTTGGATTGTCTGTGGCCCAGTGATTAAAAACATAAATTCAGTACTGCACTGATCATGATTCCTTCACTCTTGCCAAAATCTCTATTTAATATGAATTTTTCTCTGCATATTCTGTACATCTACCACTGACATGCAAACAAAAAAACTGCAGACACAAAATGACTAAAACAAAATCCAAGAACTCAGCTAGGGTCAGATCCAAACTGTTGCTTCAAACCATTAATAACACAGAAAAAACAAGTTACTTGAAGAGTGCACAGTTTAAACCCTTTTTTCCTAATCCTCACTGAGCACAATATTAAGGGTGATCCCCTGTAGGCAAGGCAAGCAGCAGAGTCTTTGATGGCAAAGGAGTTATAAATCAACAGCAAGTCAGAAATGTTAAGGTTGTATCTTCCCTAGAAAAAAAGATATATTTTTAACTTGAATTGGCTATGACGGTGTTTAGCCCTAATGAAGACAAAGTAGTTGATAGCCTTCAAAGAGGTTGGTTGGTCAAAGTAAACCCTGTGGCTGCCCTCGGCTTTAATCAGATCTTCCAACATCTGTCTAACCTTTCTTCTGGAATATTCTACCTCATCATAATATACTGTGTTCTCTGTCTTGATTAAAAATGAAAATGAAATCTTAAGGATAAGAATAACAGGAGGTGTGTTGACAGTTCAAAAGAAATTTAAAGTGATGTGCCCTGTCAGCCCTAACTTGATCTAAACAAAGCTTCAGATGGAAAGCAAGTGTGGTCTTTGAGTGGCTGTAAGCTGGTATAAAGACTGAACAGCACCCTACCCTGGGATAGTGACTAGAGATTGATTGAACTTTGAGCTGGTTGCTCATTCAGCACAAGAAAGTCACACAGATCCACAGTAAGTCTGGAAATTAGCATTTTGCTTTTATGGCACTCCAGAGTTAGTAAGATAAGATGTGGGTGATTTAATCTGCCAGAAATCAGGGGAATTACAATACTGACTCTGAAGTCTCCCTCAGCTCTTGGCTGGTTGCATCTCCAGAGCTTCTCAGACTTCACGTTTGCTGAGGGAAAATTAATTTCCAATATTTCCCAGAAGAGAAAATTGCACAGCTCCTGTGGAGGAACTATTTCTGTTGTAAAGAGCAGAGAGGCAAAGGCCTCTACAGAGGGGCTGCTAAAAATTTAACACTCCTTTCAGTGTTTACATGCAACATATTCACTGCCTGTAAATGCCACTGTGCTCCAATTGTCACCTTGCTCCTCTGCAGTGTAAGGTATGGCACTGCTGGGCTTCTAACTTGGATGTGTTAAAACTCTGGACAAGGACACATCTTCTCTTTCCTTTTAGGACATCTCAAGCGCAGTGCTGGGTCACAAAGGCAAAGGTGAATGTTGCAACCTGAGATCTGCAGAACCCAAGAACACTGAAGATTGATAACCAAAAGATAAGTGGTACTATTTGCTCAGAGGGTTGAGGTTCTGACCCCATTGGAAACCCAGAGTGGATAAGAAAAGCAAAGAGATTAATTTTTCTGGATAAGATGTAGTTCCTTGAGAACATCTCCCTCTTATTCTCAGGGAGACAATCTCCCCTTTTCTTCTTTTTCTTGCTTTATATCTTTCATTTGCAGGCTTACTGTGAGCACATAACCCTCTTCACTTCATAATGTTGTTTTTGTGGCAGTACCACAGTTTACACTTTCTTGTCCACAAACTGTTCTTCACAATGAGTATTCTGGAGTTTCCTGTGCTCTGCCACCATTTCGATAATGATCAGTGCATGCTCACAGGTAAATGTGACAATACCTGCAAGAAACTTTTAATGCACTGGCACTACATAATAAAACCCACTCTGTCGCAGAGGTGATTGCATCCTACAGCATTTATCCAGCACTAGGTATGAATACTCATTACCATTTGCAGAGTTCATAAGCTTCATTAATCAGTCAGCTTACTGATCATATACCTTCAGAGCTGGATAATATCCAGTTCTCTGTCTAATCCAAATCTCTTCCTATCATGTCATTGTTGACTCTCAAGCATTATAGTAGCTTAGACACCATATGGAAAAAAATTTAACGATCCATAACTGAATGATTAAGTTTAACCCATAAACACTGATGTTAATGACTACCAGGTTGCCATGTTCTTCTTTGAAGTATGATGACTAAAACTCTTTTCCCCTTACAAAAATCAAAAACCACTCTTAATTTCCTGGAATAACATGGAATAAATTCCTGTTCCATCCAATTTGAGCATTTTAGCTTCCTCAGTTACAAGTTCTGCTTCTTGGAAATTGTGATGTTCATATGACTCTGCTGAATAAGAAGGAATTCATTTTCCTCTTCATTGACTGGTTTGAGTCTTTGCAGTTCCAGAGAGGCCATCTGAGTCCTTTATATCCTCTCCCTAAAATTTTGCAACATAATTGCTTATACTGTATGCTCTGATACTCTTTAAAACGCTAGTGGCTATTTTGTCATGTGTTGTGTATGTAATAATGCAGAGTAATCCTCTTTTCTAGATACATGCACAGAGAGAATGAGACCTTTATGAATTAGTAATGAATACAAAGTAGTTCAAAGAAAATAGCAATACATGAGGCCAGTATTCTAGATATTTCTGAACTAAAATATTACACACCTAGGAAAAGTTATAATTAGATGTTGATATAGTGTTAAAATAGAATTAAAAATAAACCTGGCAAATCATACATCTCGGCGAGATCTCACTAAAGCCTTTTTTAAATGAGTTAAGAGACAGTGAGGAAGTACAAATGCAACTAGTTTATGTCTCATAGATCTGGGGCTTTTGTCAACCCTTGGCTTCTCACATTTCCCTACACGAGGATCAAAAAAGGCTCTGTATGTGTGAAGGAGTCCAGCATGTGTAAGCTATTAGAACTGTGACACAGTTTTGCCTCCTGTTTGCAGTGCAGCAATTCCTGCAAAGGAAATGAGGACATACTCCCAGGATATCGAGTGGCAGGGGGTATCAACAGGCGTGGATCCATTCCTGAACATGAGCATGGAGGACTTTTTTCTGACTTGGTCCCTACACATCTTACACATGGTGGTTTCCATTGCAGTCACGGCACAGGGCACTCATGTGCAACCAAAGCCATCTCCAGCTGACCACCAGCAAGCTGGCAAACAGGTGAACCCACAGAAGAAATGCCATGAGTTTTTCGGCAGGCATTTTGAAGGAAAATCACTGTCTCCAGAACAACCCATGTAGGAGTAACAGATGCTGTAGAGCAAAGGCAGACCCTGGTGAGACTGTTAGGTCAGGGAGTGAGTGGTTCCCTTGTCCTACATTCATTCCAAGTTCATACATTTTTTTTCTTTTATTTCAGACAGACTGCATTGATCCTTCACAAGAGAATGAAAAATAAGCATTTCCTTACTGGCCAAAGTAAATTAGGAGCAAATGCTCTTGACTGAGATAAATATTTCACTATAATGCCTCTGTAGCAGAGACTTTCTCTACTTTACTGGTTTAGTAAACTTTTTATTCTACAGAAAGAAGACATTAATCATTACAGTTTATCCTAAGATGACTTTCTATTTGAAGTCATTTACCTGCCAGGCAAAAGAAAACTGTCTTAATTAAACAAAGTTATTGAGAAGGCTTAACGGTCTTTTTCAGAACCATTGATGAACAGGAAATTATTCTGTGCTATATTACCTTCTTCTGCTCTGTCACATGAAGAGTTCATAAAGTACCCAATACATGTAGGTCTCATTCTAATGATCCTCTGCTAAGCTGTGAACTTATGTTGCCTCTTCATTTCTCAGGAGGGAAGCTATTCCAAAACATCTGGAAAGTCTCAGTGCTGTCCACATGTGACTCCTGACTGTCCCATGTCAGCTGGGCTCAGAAAACACACCAGAGAGCAAGAGATCTGCTCACTGAATCTCTACCATACAGAGTTAATTTGAAAAATGCCTCATAAGTTGATCAAAAGCTGAAGAACATTAAGAGCAATTTGTTCTTTAGAACAGAAATAAGCTTATGAGCATTTTTGGTTTGATGGTTTCCAATAGGCGGAAATCAGAGTCCTGCAGCAAGTCCCTCTCCTAATGCAGTTTGTTTATCCACAGGGCCTCAGTGAGACAATAGAGCAAGATCTGGTTGGTGGCCAAGCACTGTAACATAAACTGATGGAAACGCAAGATTGGCCCAGATGTATTTCATTGTTCACAAAAGCAAGTGCCCCTTTGGCAGCACAGGAGAAAGGGTGGCTGTGTGTATTTAAAACTTAAATGTGGGAGTGGGTGAAGACAGGCAGACACGAGTTAACGCTGCCCATGATCGAAGTTCGTCGGGTGGAAACCAAACACAGCCTAGGAGCTTTATAGCTGACTTCATGTGGAGTCTGTTCCCTGGACAGTCCATCCTGCCTCTCAGGCTTGCTGCCTCACCTGCAGCTCCAGCTACCAACTCTCACATGAGTGCAGGAGCCCAGATCTGCCTTCAGACGCATCCACTGTCTGCAAGCAAGAGAAAGAAAACAAATAGATGTGATTGTATATGTATACATTTAGATCTCTAAGACACATGCAAGTCAAGGAGTAGGAACATATATCTGGAAGAGACTTCTGAGGTCAGACACTTCCATTACTAGCATCAGAATCACCACTGTAAAGATATATATCTTCCTCTTTTTAACTCATTTCCTGAGCTGCAAGTTCTTCCAGAGTCTATCTGCTCAAACTGCAAAAACTTCTTTCCATTCCAAATTTAAGTAGATGCATGAGCCATTTATATCCTATTGCTTTTATAGAATATTTTCATTCTTGTGGGTTTGAATTGAGTTAATTCAGTTTTTGAATTTCTGCCAATACCTAGTTCAAGGATGGGAAACCTTCCTGGCCTATTGCAGACACAATGAAGAACTAACAGTTAGAGCCTACTTTAAAGTGTTAACAGATTTATCCTAAATTCAGATGATGGACACAGTTTGGAGAGGGTGAAGAAACCATGGGCAGTGTCAGGCAGTGTGAGAGCCACCAACAGGCGACTCATAGCTGCATTTTTGTAATGACCATATGTGAAAAAGAATGGGAAACATGGAAAATAATCAGCTATGTCATTATTTGGAAACATCCCCCCAGGAGATAAAAAACCAAAACAAAACCAAACACAAAAAAAGCAGAGAACATCTGTATTTGAAAATAAAATTATCTGGACCTGCTGGCTGAGTGTATACTCTGGCTTTGCCAGACACAAAAGATGACTTCTAAGGAAAAGAGATTGTACACAGTGAGAGACAGCATGGGAGCTTGAAAGTAAAAATCTGGAGGAAAGAAGAGGGAGTCAGTAAGCTGCCTATGACAGTATGTGGCGAAAGAAGACGGGAATGTGACAAAGGGACTGCAGAACTTTAAACATCCAGAAGTACTCTGTGGTTTCTTTGCTGAGCAGATGCCCTCCTCACAGCCTACCAGGCTCGAGCTGGGGATCCACTAGGATTCAGTGAGAAAAATATAATTTGATAAATCAATAGCATTGCTTTTGCTTGTGCATATGTTTCTTGGGAAGTCTCACTACAAACACAGTCAAGGCTCAACCCAGCTTATGAAGCCTGACACAAGCCAGTCCTTTCATGAAATGTCTGCAAAACTTATTATTTCTTTTGTCTGGCCCTGAGTTTATTTGTCTCTCAGTAATTGAAGTTTGTTTTAAAACAAAAGTTATTTATCTAAATTACTGCTGTGACTATAGTCTGACCTTCCCATTATTTCTACACCCTCTGGAGCAATTAGTGGTGAAATTTCCTCCCGCTTTATAAATCAATAAATTATTTTGACAAGATATCACTTTGAACTGCCAGCATGTGACAATTGGAAGCATAATAGACAGCCCACAAGAAAGCAGAATACTCCTTTACCTGCATGCCTTTCTAACAAGCAAGAGTAAAATCACATCATTTCTATCAAATGTGAGAGTCTGAGTAAAAGTCATCTTTTCTTTAACTAGCTGAAGAGGCATAGTGTTCATTGCCCTGTAACATGCTTCTGAGAACTGACAGAGGAGAACTTTCTTTCCACCAGGGATTCCAGGCCTTTGGACAGAGTAGCTTGAGTATGACTAAAAGGCTTGCAAAATCTTTAAACAGAGTCCCATGGAGCATATAATGTACCCTCTCCTTGCATCTACTATAGCAATTAATGCCAATAAGTATAAACTAATTGTTAACATCTGTGTTAAGTGAAAGCAGTAAAGCTGCATTTGCTCTCCCACAGTTTCAGAGGACAAAGCTGTACTTTAGCTTCAAATACCCTGAAAGAGCAGACCAGAAGAATACTTGAATCCAGAAACAAAACAAGATTTGTCACTACTGTTTTTAATTTGACTCCATCTTAACAGACCTTTAGCAAGTATTAAAAAAGGCTTTATATCTTTATCTCAGTTACGTATCTCTGCCCTCACTGAAATGATAGGTCAGGTCAAAAAATTTGTCAAAATTTGTCTTTAACAGTGACTCAGGAATTAGTGATTTCTGATTGCTGCCTAGAAGAGTACACAGTTACCAAGACTCATAAAATTGGGTGTCACTGATCTATTTCTCATTTTCCAAAAGGGCAAATTTGATGAGCGTGATGTTCATTGCTGTGGTCTCCTGAGCAGTGTCACCTCTCCAATCTGTGTTTCACTCTAGGGATGCTTCAAAAAGCTGCCAGCTTGTCGCACATTGTGACTGCTCTCTGCTTAGGACACTGGCAGAACAGTACAAGAAAGAAGGATCTGGCTTGGAGGAGGACTAGAGGTTTTCCTTAAATCTATGCTTTGTAAGGTACATCCCATTCTGCTTGGAAAAGCTCCAAAAGGTGTCCTTGCAATTCGGAGAATGTATTTAAGAGGTTTGTGACTGTCATTTCCAAAATGAATCCACACTGGGAGAGAGCAAAGAAATTCGTGAATGGAGACAACAGGCAGTGGTGGACTGCAGATGCACCACAGGAGTTTCAGCTTCTGCTTGTTTCACAGGACCATGCCAGCATCCAGCACTTCCAGTTCGATCCTCCTCAGTTTCTAAAGAACAGTGTAGCTGCCCTGATAAATTAACTATTTTTTTTTTCCTTTTCCACAGCAGGCAAAAGCATCCATCAAATCTTTCTTCACGTTTGTACAACTATATCAGCATTAATTTCTGGGCAGCATATCAGGTTGTTTGCTCCAGCAAATTATTTCTAACCACACTTCTAAAACACCTCTGCAGAGGAGGCATGTACGGGATGGAATGCAGTCAATTTGGAACTGTTTGAGTGTTTTAGGACATAACGGGTGCAAACAGTAGTAAGACTTTGATTTTTCTCTGTACTAGTATTTGCCTGGTTTAAGCATCACAGGGGTCATAATCAATAAAACAGTTGTCTTTTTCCAGTGAGATGCTGTAATACCAGTTCTAAGACACCTACAACATCCCTACCTAATGACAGTGCAGGTTTCCAGAAACTGTGATTCCCAGCAGCGACCACAACTTCACTACCAGCCATGAGCTTCTCTTGTGCCCTTCCACATCTAAGCCCTGGCAACTGTTGGCTTTTATGTTTCATTTGCTTGATTATCACAACTGCTGATCCAGAAAATGTAACAAGCAATGGCAAAAATGTAATAAGCAATAAAGTTTTAGTGTGAAACCAGAAAGTTGTATTTACCCTAACTGGACCAGAAATGCCAAATTCTAGTTAAAAAGTTGATTTTTCTTCCTCTTGTAACCTCTTTTTGGTGCTTTCTTTCAGACAATTGTATTCAATATTTTTTAAAGTCTTTTCTAAAACACTGCACCTAAAAAAAGAGACGTGTTTTTGAGTTGGGATTGCTTGACATTACAAACAGCCACTTTTTGAAGGGCTCCACAGCTGGAGATGCATCACATTCCCTGAAGTACTAGTTTCACCCTTACCTTAGTCAAAGATTGTAAGCAAGCTTTTTGTTTGGTTTTGTACTAACCTGAACCCAAATGTCACAAGTACCATAGTAAAAGAAAAAAAATAGTCATAGCATATGCTGACTGACGTTGTGAACTTCCTCATTTACTGGGAGCTCATTTCTTCCAACATAAAATTTTAAAAATAGCTAGGTGCATTATATTCTTGGCCTTGTTGTGAATCTAGTTAGGGCCAGCCATTTATCAGCCATTACAGTGAAAACTTGCTGTATTTTGGTTGCGCCTCAAGTTCCATGGGATGTCTCTTCCCTTTTTCTCTACAGCTCCCTGACCCACACAACTGGCCAACCACCAATTCTGGCTACCCTGACAGGAATTTTGAACATGAGTGAAAGCTTGTTAGGAGCTAAACTAACAAAATAATCTGGATAATGCTTGTAACCAAAGCCAGATGGGACAGACTAGTCCCTGGAATAAGAGTGCTTCCATGAACCCTTGGTCCTACAAAGATCTCCTAGGAATACGTGGAAAATACGTCTTTTTGGACGACCGAAGCAGGCACACAACACCACAACGCCCCGTGCTGGTTTGTGTGTGTGCCAGTCAGGACAAGTTTTACTCTCTTGGGCAGTCTAATGGGAACTGACCTTGGCACGGTGATGTGGGGGATCAAACATATAGAAGTCTGGTGATGGGCACAAAATAAAGCTTGTCCCCACAATGTTATTTCATCTATTGCACATGTGAAGAAGCTTTTACAGCTGAGCTCTTTTGGTGGAAAGGGCAAGCAGAGATTATCTAGTGTGGCTTTCTCAGTCTGTGTGGCTGGCCTCCCAGGGAAAAGCTCTGATCTTTTCCAAGTACAGCACGTGTGTACTTGGGGCAAATAAGAAATGGAATGTGTGTCATTTATTTGTTTAGCTCTTTGCAGACCCCCAGCACCCTGTGCTGGCTGCTCAGTGCTGAATGCTTATTGTTCAAAGGATGGCTCCTCGCTAGGGCTAATCCCAGCCCTGGAAAAGTCGATGGGAATCTTCCCTTTGACTGGAGGATGCTTTGGATAGAGACACAATCTTCCACACTTCATGTTCCCATTGAACTCAGCAGGGTGTCTGGATGTGCAAGGAAGGAACCTCTGGTCCTTCAGTTACCCAGTGTCAATATTAACCAACAAAGTAAATACTAGCAATGGGCTTTCCCACACTTAGTAATTAAATATGCTTCCTCTATTCTCTGCCGCCTTTTACATTAAAGGATCTCCATTGTTTTGGTTTAATTAATGATCATATCTGGGAAGCATGCTTAGAAGAGGGCACCATAATCCCATGTTACCAACATGATGTTAGAATGTGTTTTTTAAATGTGGCAGTAGGAAGGCAGAGTTTAGTGAACAGGTTTCCATTGTGTCTGGTCTGCTACAATATAAAAATTTAGTTCATCCTGTTCACATGTTAAAGTACTAGTTTAATCATACGAGATAACTCATCTTTTTCTGCCATCTAGTGACAAAAAATGCAGCTAAGCAGGTTTATAGACCTTCCAACTATGTCATTTTATTCAGTCACACTCAGGCAATAATGTACAGCTATCAGCATGTGTTTTTCTGGCAGTTCCAGAGCACTATGTGTGATTTGAATGGGGAATGAGGCATAGACCTTGTGCTTTCTCCTTTCATGTATCACCATTTTGATAATTGCTTTTAGACTCTCATCCTGTACATAAGGGCTAGGCCAGCCTTTCAAAGGAGAAAGAACGTCCCTAGTGTAGAAATCTACTTGCCATACATGTCTTCAAAGAAACTCGCCTGACACATCATCTGGGGAGACTCTGTCTCTCTGACAAGGACCATTAAAATCTTCCTTCCATCACTGACGGGTTACACACGAGCACACACAACACAATTATGCAGTGATGGTATTAAAACAATCAGTGGCCACCAGGTATAAGAAAGTAAAGAGTTGCTATATTTAGCCCAAAGACTGTATATTTCTCTTTCTTTCCTTCTACTGAAATTGAAGGCATGCTTCACTGATGTCAGTAAAAACATTAATATACTTAAAATTTAATCATATGTTTAAAATGCTTTGGTCGAGCAAGCCTTTCACCTCCTATTCCATGAAAACTTTATTGTGAAGCTATGATATGAATTGAGAATTTCCATAATCCTTGTCTAACCATTGTCTTACACAAATATATGAATGAATTTTCTGGATTCTGCTACTTGGGCTCCAGTATAGACACCAGACACCCATTACTTGTTTTTTAATACCATCTGAGTTACAAAAATAGTTCTATAAAATTTAAATAGGTTGCCTGATTTTTCCCTAAACAAGAAGCCTCATTCAGATCCCATTAAAACATTGCTAAAAATCTGCAAATTTCAAGACACATTGGATCAGACCCAAGATAAGCCCATGGAGAAATAGTGGTGACATTCAGCCTCTGTACTGCATAGCCATAATCCTTGGCAGGACGGGAAAGTAAATTACCTCTGCTTCTTTTTCCACACAATGTCAAAATCATCAGATAAGGTGAGCCAGAATGACAACACACATTAACATATCACCTGTGGCTTTACATCAAACATTGCAGCCTTATTAGCAACAGCTGGCTACCTTGTTATACTCCTCGGAGCAAGTTTACAGACAAGAATTAACAAACCAAAGCCATTATTTTTGCTTTGTTCCCAGTGAATTATGGTATTATTTTCTTCTTTGATAATGAGGAAGTGCTGCAGTGTCTCATTACCCCTGTGTAAGGCATGGGCATTACTAATGAAGACCACTGTGCACTTGGGAGTGTTGTCTTACAGACATTTGACTGTTCATGTATATATCGGATTCTCCTGAACTGTTGACATCAGTATGGTTATTGAACAGTAATATACCCCATCACAGAAATTCTACTGTCATTTTAATGAAGTCCTTAGAAATATCTGTGCCTGAACACCGCACTTTTAATTTCAAATAAAAAGAAAAGGGTTCGCATAAAATTTACATGGTAATAACAAGCATTTGTGTCAAATGGCTATCACAACTCTGTGAAAACTGGCTTTTTAACTGGGGTCAGTGGAAAGTAATGAGAAGCCTTATAAAATACTGAGGCATCAGCTGCATTTTATAACTGTCTCACAGAAACAAGAAGTCCATAATTGTGCCTTCTCTAAGCAAATGAATGAGATAACATTTTTGTTTAACTTTGCATTTACTTCATTGTATTTAAGTCTCTTCAGGTACATCACTGTGCATTTGAGCACATGTGAGCTATGAAAGTGATCCCTTATCTCTGAAATAAAAATTAAATAGAAAAACCAAGCCCTGCACTGTTTTTTGTGGTTTCCATCAAGGCAGGGTCTTGCTGGAACAGCGCCAGATGACTGTCCTGATCCCCACATACTCCGCTGACACAGGCACAGAGGGTTCTTTGAGAGATTGGTCTCTGGGATGAACAAGAAAATACTGACCATAAGGGAAAAGAGATATTTTCAGACATCGTCATGCACTCTTATTTTTTAAATATCCTTTTTCCATTTTTGAGATGCTTTCCCACAAACTCTCCTTATGTTTTATGAATAAATAGACCGCACAGAGAAACCTGGGATGAAATCTCAAACATAAGCTTAGAAAATTAGAAACTGTTATCCTCAGTCAGTCATGTTTCATCAGTGATTAGTGCAATGCAGCCTCTGTGACTTTGAATGTCACGGACCAAACCCTAAAAGGACAGGACAAAACTAGAGAAAAACTACCAGTTCTTTTTTTGTTGGTTTGGGGAATTTTGTTTGGTTTTGTTTGGTTTTGTTTGGTTGGGAGTGTGGGGGGGAGGTTGTTGTTGTTTTAAGGGGGTTTTGCTAGGGGTTTTTTGGTTTGTGGTTTTTTGGGGGGTTTTCTAGTTTGGTTTTTTTTTGGTGGGGTAGTATTTGTAACAGCAAATGATTTTATATTTCCAGTAAACCTTAAGACTGAAAAGCATTTACTTAAATGAGTCTAAAGAGACTTAAGCTTGTACATGCAGAGAAACTTTAGAAACCTTAAAAGTCTGATTTCTGTATTTTCATTGTGAATAATTTAGAGCAGTAGTACTGGTGTCTAACAATAATTCAAGAAAGAATGAACTCAAAACTAAGTCTAGTCACCTGCAGTGGTGGGATCCTTCTGACTATATCCAGACACCTGAGTGTGTACAAGTCAGCCTACCCTTCACTGCTGTCAGTGCAGAGCCAGACAGTGAAGTCAATGGTGGTTTTGGAGCAATTTGTCTTATCCTAAATTCGTATTCAATATCTGATGGACATGAATCACAGTTGGAACTCTGTCAGCTCAGCTGAATGAATCTGCACCCACTGCAGATCCAGACATACAGGGATGTAATACCCACATCAAAGACACCTAAACATATCTCTACCTTTTTCCTGGATGAATTCTGAAGATTTGTGATATTATTTTTCCTTCTCAACTGACAAGATATAAGCAAGATGATGCGTCATATGTGTGCTAAAATGCCACTTCACTGCAGCCATTTGTCAAGTTTACAGGGGTAGGAGTCCAAGGAACTTACACAGAGGATGGTCTGGTTAAAGATGCTGTTTTGGAGATGCAACATAAAATAAAGGTGCTTATATGAAAAGGACTGAAACCTCCTCCAGTTCCTAGAGCAGGTGTTTAAAATAGTTATGCCTTTTTATATTTTCATTAAAAACCATACAATTTTATTTAGACTCTGTGTATATACAATGTCTATCTTGAAGCCACCTTGTGGTATGAAACTCTCTAGTCTTCTTTATAAATTATACATTAATTAACCAGATTTGATTCCTAGAAAAATTAAGCTATTGTCAAATCACTGGGTAAATGTAGAGGCTAAATTTAATTCCTGAACCACATCCACACACAGCCGTTCTGTGCATGTGTTGACCTATTTGCAGAGGGTGTGATCAAGAGTTTGTCTGGCTCAATAGCTCCTGTACCAAAGCCCAAGAGAGGAAACGCTGTGACGACAGCAATGCAAAATGCATGTGTCAGTTGTAATTACACTGCTATTTATTTACTCAGGGTAGACACTTGTACCTTTAGAAACAGATTGAGACAACTGTCTGATTTTAAGCAAGTCATGAAAGAGACGTGGTTATAGCCATGAGGCGGCACAAAGTATGGACATAGATGTACTTAGAGCTCTGTGCCAGTTTTTGATAATATCAAACCTAGGAAGACTTTAATGCAGTGAATGGGCAGTTGCCCACACAGATAAAAAGATCATTCTAACTCTTGGTGAAAATGTGAGATACAATTACAGGTTTCATTTAAAAGTAGTCTTATAATAAAAAATCACATTGTATTTACCTCAGACTATCAGGAGCAACATTAGTCTTGTATTCCCAGTTCAGTTCATGAAGCCATCTGCCTCAGTGACCTGGGTGCAGCCTGTAAAAGCCCAAAGATACAGCTTGAGCCAGGTTTGCTCACTTCCAGAACTGAGCTACAGAATCCCACAGTCACCATAGCCAAGAGACACGTGCACAGAGTTGCTGTGGATCAGGTGGCATGTGGTAAGTTGTCCATGTGCCCATGTGTCCTCTTGGCCTATTTAGAAGGATTTAAACAGCAATTGGGTTTTATTATTAGGTTTCATTATATATATTTGGTACTTTATTTACATACTATGTATAATATCATACACATTATTAAATGCATGGCAGAGTCATGAATTAGGAGGGCCGTGGTTTCAGAGTCAGAGTGTGAATTTCAGGCCAGAAATAGTGTCATATGCTGGTTTACAAGCTTCTCACCTCTTTTCCCCTCCCTACTCATGCTACATGAAAGATATTAATTTACTGAAGTCCAAAAAAGTAGCAAATCATTACCCACCACACAGTGACCATCATGCAGACAGGGACACAAAGGGCATTCCTACTTCTTCTCTTTTGCATGAGCATTTAATCCAATTTGCAGTCTAGCTGTAAGTTATGGGAATCAGTGATAAGAGTTATGATAAGAGTTATGTTCCCAGATCCCACAGAGCATCTCAGTGCAGCACTGAGCTAAAACCTGCCATTACAGGGAAATATTTTAGGCTTTCATTCACCAAAAGCCAGGACAGTCCAATGGAAGGAATTAGCTGCATGCCAAATATTATTAATAACATTAACATATTAAGGACTGTCTACTTACTGCCAAGTAAAATAAAATAAAATCATGTTAGCTTAATGGGGAAAACTCATTCAATAAAAAAGAACAAAAACAGTGGGATTATTTATTCTAAGGTCTGAGTTAGGAAATATAATTTCAGATCTCAGGCCATATGCAAGTTTGGAGTTATTTTCAGTCATTTTCTTCATTTCTTTGTTATAAAGTAGCAGGCTGATCCACAATCATTTTGGCAGCTAGCAGGGACTACCAGTGGGTTTTCTACTCATATGGAGCTAGGGCTACTATGAAACATTAGCTGGGTCTCCAGTTTGTCATTTATGCATAACTGGTTCCCCCTTGGGAATGGGAAGGGCTGCTGTGCTGGCAGCCGCGTCCCACTATCAAAAAATTCCATTGCAGCAAAACAGCCTTGAAACCAAACATCTCAGGGAGAGGAGGGGATTGCAGGAGCACCTCTGCTATGAAAACAGGCTGAGAAAGTTGGGGTGACTCAGCCTGAAGAAGAGAAAACTCTGGAGAAACCTTATAGCAGCCTTTCAGTACCTAAAGGAGACCTACAAGAGACCTGAAGAGGGACTTTTGACAAGGGCATGTAGTGACAGGACAAGGGGGAATGACTTCAAACCGAAAGAGGGCAGTTTTATATCAGATAATAGGAAGAAATTCTTTACTGTGAGAGTAGTGAGGTGCAGAAATGGGTTGCCCAGAAAAGTTGTGGATACTCCATTCCTGAAAGTGTTCAAGGCCAGGTTGGATGGGTCCCTGAACAACCTGATCCAGTGCATGGCATCTCTGCCCATGGCAAGGGGTTGGAACTAGGTGATATTTAAGGTCCCTTCCAACCCAAACCATTCCATCATTCTGTGTTTCTATGGCTGGCCCTGCTATCTGTGCAGCTAGCCAGCTTGGCTGACTGTCAGCTTTGTTTCCCAGGAGTCAAAAGCAATTTCTTTTAGCTACCCAGAGCCAGAGCTTGTCACTTTTAATGAAATGTCATAAGAACAGTCCAGTTGAAAAAAAAAAATGGCTTTCACTCCTTGTGGCCTCTTTATTCCTTGCTGGCTTTTCACAAATACAGTGGGCTTTACATTCTCTGATTCGGCCGAGAACATCTCTGCTCTGTTTGTAACTGCTCAGGATTGTCAGTACAAATCTACTCAGTTAAGGGTAATAGACCCTGCTACTTGTCATAGGATTTGAGATTTGCCTTTGTCCACAGTTTTCACTTCAAACCACACATAATGCTACACAAATCACATCACCAGGTGATGTTCCAGGCTGAGTAGGCCCTTCAAATGTAAAGAGTCAGCTCCTACTGTGGCCTCAAACCTGAGGAGTAGTAAAGAGGCAGCTGCTTTTATAAATAGGTAAGCTAAAGCTATTCACATAATAAAATAATCTGAGAAAACATACTGTGTTCTGAGTGCAGGCTATGCAGGAAGCAGCAGAGAGACCCAGAGAAACAAGGTCTCTCACATACGTATGAGATGATTTGCATGTTTAATACCAAAAGTGCAGAGAGCAAGTCTGGCTGGTACCTGGATGTAAATGTGTGTACTTTCATTGCTGGAGGTGTATTTACTCTTAAGGTTTTGAAAAAGGACAGATGCTTGGGACTGGGAACATATGAAATCCATAGGAACTGTGCAGCCATATCTGTGGTGTCCCTAAGGATGTGTTGATTTGCACTACTATAAGATGAAATGAAACTGATGTTCCTCACTGTTTCTTAACAGAATACTGTCAAGCATTTTTTGATCCTGAGCATTAACAGCACTCCGCTAGAAACAGGGGGAAACTATTACTGTTGAGTAATCACTGCCTGGAAATTGTGGTATTGTCACAGAATGGTTCCAAACTGAGCTTCCAGGATTCAGCAGTATCCTTTTGAATGTAAAAGGCAATTGAATTCAATAGAACAGTTTATGCTGCACAGAGGAAAAGAAATCCTGTCTCTGTCAAAAAAAATCAAAAATTGAATTTTATTTTAGTTTTGAGTCTTAAGCATCAATTATGCCTTTTCTTTTGCTCTAGTTGCCTACACAGGCATTGATCTTACACAAATTATTATTCAGAAAATGTACACATAGATGCCCCTTACTGTATCAGTTATCACACCTTCCCTGAAGATCACACTGGGAAAACAATGTAGATGAAGGAACAGGTGCAGGAATGCTGCGATGTGATGACTTCATTCAAAAAAAATCAGTGATGGCAAAGGAAGAAGCAAAGTACCTCTCCTAAGCAGCTCCTGGCTCTTTCAGCAAGCTTCATTTAGAGCCACTGGTCTATGATTAGCAGCAAGTTACTGCCAGCCCCAAATTCAAACGCTTCTATTAATTTTATTTTGGCAGAACCTAATGTTAGCAAGAGGTAGAAGAATTTTTAATATCTGGGAAAAGAATTTCCTGTTCACTTCTATTTACAGTTGTTTGCATTTCATTATCCACTGTTTAGATGAAGTTTTAATAGTTAACCAGTTCATGAAAGTCTACAGAGATTTCCTTCGCCAGATCTAGTTCTAATGAAAGAGTAAAGAAGATATTTTATAGCAGCATTGCTGACGTACTGTACTGGTGATATTACATTTGAAATGCAACAGTTCTCATAGCATTTAGTATGGAAAGAAAGCTGGGATGACCCATATTTAAAATTCCAGTGGTTGTCCAGACAGAATTATGTTTGTTAGCAATGATGACAAAATGCCTGTTGCTATTTTACATTGCAAACCATTTTCCTCCTGTGGTTAATTTACTCCAGGTGAAAGTTTTGGAGAAATTCTGTGTGTAGAATCTACAAATAACTAGGTTATTTAAACAGATTTTACTAAACACTATTAAATGTTATATTCAACAGAAATAAAAATGGCATGTCCCAGCAATAATAAACATTGAAGGAAGGCAGAGGGAATACCACATCCTCCTGCACTGAGACTCAGGGAGAAATCCTCTTGGGAAGGTGAAAATGGATTTACCATGAATAAAAGAAAAAGGATAGAGTGTGAGAGGATGCTATTTTCTCAGCCTTAGGCAATATATAGCACATTTTTACCAGCTGGAAAAGTGTTGCTGCTGCTTACAAAATAACTGTGGTAGAGCTGCAGCTTTGATTTTGCCAGATTTAGAGGGCCACATTCATGAAGGCAAGATGATATGGAAAAAGCAAAATCTATGCAAGAAGAAGACTACAGTGAGGACCACTGAAAGGGACCAGGAAATTAAATCATCACAAGAGGCTTCTCTCTGAAATAACACAAGTAGTGATATTGATCATCTGCATCTCTTCCAAATTTTAATTACTTCAGGAGTAAGAGCCACAGAAGAAGGCCTGGACACTCTTTCGGAAGGACTGCACTTGTAGATATTGTGGGTGGTCTTCCACTGCCACTCTCCAACACACAAAAGGTCTTGCTGGCTCACTTACACTGCCATTTTGTGTTTATCCTACAAACTGAATTTAGGCTGTTGCTTTAGATAGACAGTGAGTGTCTGCTCCTGACACGATGGAATTGCCCAAAGACTTCATGATAATAAACAAAACATTTTAATTATTCTCTATTTGTTGACTTGCAGACACATACTCCCACTTTTACTGTGGTTTTTCTTTCACTGTATTCACTTCTTTGTGGAATTTTCTGTAACACTGTCTTAATTGCAAGCTTTCTAGTCCCTTCTCTAACAATATTTTTCAAGAAGTACTCACCAAAATCTCAAGCATGCAGCTATCAGCATTCCCATGGTATTGGTTCCTTGTTTACTTATGGTAATTTTAAAGTTGCACAACAAAGTCACATAGTCTAGTGCTTAATATGCTAAATTCTTAACCAATTTATACCAGCACAGCTTCACATGATCAAGAAAGCAATACTACTCTATGTTAGCTGGCATTGCACCCACAGCCTTGGGGAAAAAGTTTATGTCTGGGAGCTGAATTAAAACCATAGACATTTGAGTATGTAGAAGTAAAACGACTCCTAGTAAATTCATGGACATGTCTGAACACTTTCAGCAGACATTTTCCATGTTTTTTTAGTAGGATATACAAAGAATTGATACCTAAATTGAAGCGTGGCTCTGTGGCCATTCTCCATAGCTGGTGACTTCTGACTTTTGAAGTATATAAACACATAACCAGTCTTAAACTAAAGGCTATAGAAGCTGTTCAATTATTCATTATAGAACCATAATCCTCTGACTAGGGAAACTAAAAACAACTGTGTGGCTAATACACCCCACAGTGCACTGGAGTGTTTGTAAACCTCCAGTTTCACAAACTAGCCCAGGATTTTGTATAAGCTTGGTTTGTAAAAGTTCACTGACCTCATCACCCAGAGGGCCAAGGTTGTTCAGGGTCTAGGGAAACACTGTGTACTTTAGGTCATATTTCTTTGCTGATTTAGGAGAAGACACTTTCCCTGTTCATTTTACAGACCAGCACGATGCTAGGTCTTGTCTGTTTTGTCACAACTCTGGTGGAATTACAGAGGAGTCAATCCCTCCTACCCAAGGAGGAATACAGTATCTAGGTCAAGAACTGAAATCTTCCAGCAAGAAATTTTTAGCAAAAATTATTCAAGATTTCTCCTGAACACATCAGAAAAAATACAAATAACATGTTACAAGTTACAAAACAATGAAACAAAGGCAGCAAGTTTGATAAGGTTATCTCTATAAGGCATGAGACATCTGCCCCAGGAAGCAGTGCTCCCCTACAAGCCAGGTGATGTATTCTGACATCCTCCTCAAGGACCACGCACTGGTCAAGTCCAAACCAAACTGTCAGCCTGGGATGAACCTGGAAGAAAGAGAATACAGAGAAAAAGTACTGCTGACAGGTGACAAAGAATAAAGAAAAGGAAAGTTCTGTGGGAGATGAGAGCTCAAAATGGGCTGAGAGGGCACTGGAGGGAGAGCAGAGCACCGAGGGAGAGCTAAGCAGCCCAGCAGTGCCCACAGCTCACAGAGGATCTCCAGGCCAGGTGATGTGCAGGCTGCTCCACACTGGTGCCTCCAGGACAGTGGGCTGTGTCCACCAGCAGCCAAGGTCTCCACCTGGGGCCCTGAGATGATTCTGCAGCACTGTGGGGAGCCAGTTCCATGCATTTTTCAGCTACTACAAGGAAAACTTAACACTACAAGTTCTTCTCATGGTTATAATCCCAGTACTCAGTCTTTTTATGACCCTGGCTTTCAGATAATTTTTTGTCAGCATCTTTGTATTTTTGGCTTGTCTACTCACATCTTCATCAATTCCTGGAAGCAAAAGTCTGTCCTCTACATTTGAATTTGATTCAGAGTGAAAACCATCCAGCCAGCTTGGATTACTTACTAGTCTTGGATATACCTCAGTTTTGGATGACATTTCCCATCATTGCAGCTATCTAATTCCCTAAAGAGTGTACTTAATTCTTGCATTTATTCTGAATTAAGGACATCTGTTATACCTGCTAGCCTCCAAAGGTCTTTCACCAGAATAATATGATATGACCTTTCTGTCATTGTCCATTAGTACTAATATAATATTTACTGTAATTCAGTCATTGACATAACCTTAGATTTACTTCTTCCCTCTACAACCTACTGGTTTGGGATATCTTCGATCTTCATTTCATGGTCTGTTACACCTCTACAGCTTTTCTTTCTACACCATAGTATCCCTACTTCTTTTCCAAAGTAGCCCCTTTGCTGATCTTATTGATTTTGCATCATCTTCTAATACTGTGCACATGCTTGCCTCCTCTCAGACAATATATAGTTTATCCCACAAAAATTAAATCTTGTTATCCAAATTCTCAAGTCACACAAACTGCTGGTAACCTTTCTGACCTCTGTCAGAAATTGTTTATTACACCACCTTGTTATGCAGTCCCCTTGGTGGATACATACCTTGGATTTATTACTCAAAATTCTGCCCCATTCTTCCTGATCAGCAGAGGAAAACTCAGCTTATTTTTTTATAAATACTTCTCTTCCTCAGTTAAACACATAAATCTCCCCCAGCTTGTTACTTATTCATGAAATGAATTAGTTTTACAATAGCCTTTTGTTGAAGGAAACATTTCCACAGTCAAAAGAACTCTTCAAATTAAAAATATGAATATTTTGTTTAAATTATGTGGTTATTAGCAGTGTTTAGCATTAACAGGATAAAACAAAGTACCTTAAATCATGTTAATTTTCAAATCCAGCTGTGGAACAGAACAATAGAGGTAAAATAATCATTCCACACAATGGCATGATAGTAGTTTGCAAATGGACTGAAGTATTTAAATACCCAAGCCTGTGCCTTCTCACAAATCAGCAATACTTTTGCAGGCCCTGGAACCCATGCTGGCAACCTTATTGAAGTCCCTGTCTTTCAAAGAAGTCCACGAGTACTTTTATTAACCTAGGAATAATTCTATTGCTGGGAAAGAAAAAGAAACTAGATCAGGGAGAGAAACACATAGAAATGTAGAGTCTTTCCTTTGGGGAGTGTTTCCACTTACTTAATGGACTTTGTTCCAGACTTTTGAAGAGAAATCCTGACACAATTAATTTGTGGGAATTTTGCCACTGACTTCAGTGGTGCAGGATGTCACCCCTCCTGTTCACATGGACATAGATCAGAATCTATGTGAGTTACTAGCCCAGAGGCATGACAACATTTTCTTATATAAGCCAAGTTTTTCTCTTATTCCTCCTTGACCCAAGAGATAACTGTGGATTCTCACCACTATAAACAAGGACTTGCTTTGGAGGTTAGCATACATCTCCACATATTGCTCCTTTGCTTAAGGGACTTTTTTCTTGGATAAACTCTTTCTCAGCCCAGACAGGCATTTTTCCTTTTTCTTTTACTTTTTTTTTTTTTTAATAGGAAGTAAAATGCAAAAGTGTTCTCTAGAAGCAAAAGGTAGGTTCTTGACTATTAAACTAATGGACCCCATGTTCTGAAGACCTCAACATGTTGCAAAACATTGAATGCTTCAACTCTTTCTTTTACTTTCAGCTACTGTTTGCTGACAGGGACATTTTACAGCAAATGTGAATCAATTAGGAGATGTATGTTCGTGTTAGAAAACCCTGAATTTGCCTTCATCTTCCCAAAGTCTTCTATTTTGCCTGCAGAAAATCGGTCCAGGTGAGGTGAAGTAATTAATTTAGAGCCAAATGTTGACAAGTTTGAATCAACAGCTTCCTGTCTCCCATTATGTTTTGGCCAAAGAGCATACAAAAATTCGTCATTAACAAGAATTGTCTAACATCAGCCACTTCTAAAAAACTTCCAGAGAAGTCCTGGAAATTATTATAATGAGCTACAT
>VXBT01013021.1:1902533-2043661 GCA_013400235.1 Oriolus oriolus | reverse complement strand
AAAAAAAAAAAGAAGAAAAAGAAAATCTTTAAAAGATTATGTCTTCAGACTCCAGGTTTTTTAATGTCTCTAATTTCTCTGCTCTACAACAGCCTCCTGTTCCTTTACTCTGTTCAATGATCCATCAAATTGTTACAGCCAAGGGGTATAAAGCTCTTCTGATATGTACATTTAATCTAATGCTTCAATGAGAAAAGGTATTTCATTGAGTAGGAAGTTTCTTCACATCATTAGTTTTTTCTCAATATTTTTATGGCTCATCCAATTAAAAGTATATTGTGAAATTGAGATGCCACATTCTGCCTTGTGTTAGCTGTAAATTTAGAGGGCTGCTTCCTGAAAAGCAGACCCAGTTGGCAAAGTCAAGCAAGATAAATGCTTGGAGTATCTTAAAGCTCATTAGAAAGCCCATGATAACCCCATGGCAGGTCCCACCTGCCGCTGGACTATTATAGCAGCAAATTACTATTCCTGCCTTAAAACCTTTGGCCAGTTTGACACTGTAGGTCTTGATCACTGCATGGAGCAAAGCTGAGCTCTGCCCTCTGTGTTCACAACTACCCAAACATGAAGAAAGCTTTCAATGACAGATCCCCTCTAGCTGGCAGGTTGGAGAAGAGTGGATGTTGTGGGTGACAAAACTGAAATATACAATGAGAAAAATGTCAGATAAGAAATAAGAGATTCTTCAGACCTTGGTACCAACCATGCAGAATAACTAGTGAATAGATTCTACCCAGTTATACCCTGTGAATGAGGTTCAGTCCAGGTCAATTTTCACTTTGGCATGCCAGGCTTTGAGGGAGAAAAGTAACAGGGGATTTCCCATTTTAGGGAGGGATGCTGTTGGCTATTGCCAGAAATTGTTGCTAAAGATCCTGTTTTCCTCAGAAAAAATGAACTGCCTGGAATTTAAGGTTGCAAGCATTTTGCCTGGTAATTGACAGACAAGTCCAAAAGAAATAATCCTCCTGATCTCAAAAAAGGTAAGAAATAATCCCTAACTGAGCCTTGCCACTTAAAGTGTCCCTAGACTGTATTTACAAGGTCTCTGGTCACAAGAATGGACATTAAAAAAATAACCACCTGCAAAGGAAGTTTTAAAAGTCATCTGCACTGCTGTATTCATGGCTGCTGTTCTTGCTTCCAGAGAAACAAAACAAACTCTGTCTTTATTCGACCAATTCTAACATGATAGACTGGAATAAAAAGAATTATATATTCTAACATATGCAAAAAAAACCCCAAATTTTGTATAAAATAACTTTAAAATCACAAGAGCCTTCATTTTCAGTTGCACCCAAACTAGAAATCTCTCTTGGTGATTGAAGAGAGCAGAGATGTTGACCCAGTAACAAAATCTGGCAATCTATTTGTCCTTCTTTCCTATAATAACAACTCTTCTCCAAGACATGTTGTCTGAGAAGAAACCAATCTCCTGTTTGACTTTGTAGGTGATCTAGGGATCGACTTGTTAAAATGTCAGTTTTCTCCAGGGGCTGTATATGCTTTCCCAGTTAAACTGGGACCAGTCAAAGGTCTCTCATTTTTTGTTGCATTAGCTTCCAAGGAGCTAAAGGAGAGATAAGAACCACCCCCTACACACACACACACACATAGATTTTAATAAATATTAAATCTGCCTTATAAACAGGTAGCAAGATCAAGTAAAGATTAATCAATGATAATGACATTTCTCTCTATTTTATCACATTCACAGGCATCTACTCAAACTTTCAAGCACCTGAGCCAGATTCAAAGCCAACAGTCTGTCCACTGACTTCAAACGTCTGGGACAGAAGTGATGCTGCCTCACTTGGAGCAACACTCACTCCTTATCCTCATACCCCTTAAAATGTTTTATAGGCTACATATGCCTATCATTTAATCTTTTGACAACATGGTCAATAATTACTATCACTGCCCTAATAAGTTTCAGTGTACATTCTCACCTGTCACCTCACCCTTTGAAAGCCTTTTCTGGGAGCCTAGTTCATTCTCCTAGCTTTCCAGTGCTTACATTATCTTTCCACTGTTCAGGATTGTAACATGACTTTCGCTGTTCTCTGCCCTTTTGGAGACATAGTCACTATAATACAATAGTGTGAAAATCTGTCTTCCTATGCTTGTTTGAAACTTGCTGATTTTCTTCCTCTTCTTTCCTCTTGTGAAATACCACAACATTTTTCAATTAGGGAAGGTTCTTGTTGCAACTGCTATCAAAGCGCTGTTATCATAAAACATCTGTCCTAAATGTAAGAACATCTGTTTCCCAAACTCCTTCTTGGTCCCTGGATGACTCATTTCTTTGATAGCTTTTCTTTGTAAAGGAAGTCTTTTTTTCTATTTTTTTTAAGAACTTGGCTTTTAAAATTTTCCCTCTTCATTTTACACGTTAAGCTAGTTCGTCACAATATTAAGGTATGAGATTCTGCGCTTTCCCTGTCATTCTTTCTGTAGAATAATACTTACCCATGTAATATCTTTATTTCAGTTTCTCTTATAAGAACAACTAGTTTTACACTGTTTTTTAAGTGCTGCCCAAGTGGCAAGGCGAAGAATCCTGGATTTCATCCTCTCTGAAATGCTGACACAGAGGTTATGAAAACAGTCTAAGGACCGCTGGCCCCAGATACCACTCAAGTTCATTAGAAGGCAGCCATTTAGCTTCTGTTAACCTCTTTTGTAATTTTTTTTATTTCACATAAATATTGCTGAAACCGAGTATATCAACACAGGTCTTCTAAATTATTCCCTGAATTTCACAGTCCAGCCTTATGCAGCAAAGCAGAACCTTACAATTTATTTTGCCAAAATCAAAGGAAATTAAACACTCAGCAAGGCTGCAGCTGAACTCCCACTGAAAATATGGAGCTGACTTTGTATCATTCTGGCTGAGACACTGTCATTTTAAGTGGCAAATTATGCAATCACGATAGTACAATCCTTTCTTACGCACTATTTCTCCACTCAGCTCCTGTGCAGGCACCTAACTGCTGCATTGTCAGAAAGGTTCTCAGCAGTTATTTCCTTGTTATTTAACTTGAGCTGTGACTACTTTGATCACCCTTTTAATTCCGAATCACCCCGAGCAGCGCCTTGCAGGCAGTGCTGAACACACCTTGGGCCAATTACTGCTTCACAGCCCTATCATGTCTTGCAGCGCAGAACGTTTCCTGTGTGTCTCCCTCCCAGTTACTGCCCCAGGCTCAGCTGGTGAGATCTGATGCCTTCACACACCATGTGCTTCTCACTGAGCTTTCAACAGCCTTATAAAGTGCCATTCACCCACCTGCCCAGTCCACTGAACATGTGACATGTGTCGAACCAGATTCTTTCTGGACATAAATCAGCACCACTTTAGGGAGCTGTACTCAGACTCACTAAGCAAGGAATGGGCCAGCAAGCAGGTAAAAATAAAAAAGATGTTGTCTGCAGAAACTGCCTTCAAATATTCATGGAGGCTCCTGATATGGGCTCCTGTTTCAACTGAGTAAACCCTGAAACCTGCCCTGAGACCCTGTAGTTTGCCAGATTCTTCACACAGATAAGGGAAACAGCCAGATTCTAGCTCTTTTAGTATTACTTTTCATTATTGAATTGAAGGTGAACAGAAACTGAAAACTGCTTGTCCTGTGTGGTTTCTGAAATAATAGCAATGTGATTCATGAGTGACTTGGAGCTTTGAGGAACTTAAAATTGGGTTAGACAGTCAATTCCCTGACTCCATGAGCTCAGTGCTTTCTACTAAAGTACCCAGCAACACTGGCTTCAAAAAAAATTGCACAGCCTGAATTAGTAGCAGCAGTATTACAACTGAACAAGCTGGACAAAAGTGATTAAATGACTTTTGGGGTTTTTAGTTTCACCCTGAAGTACTTTCGTGCCACTACACTTGCCCTGCTTTTCTTACTTTAGCAGTTTCTGGAGATGATCCATAGAATACATTTTTCTGCCAGTCAGTTTTCAGCAAGCAGGAGGATCTGTTGCTGAACTTCCCATATGTTACTGTAGTTAGCGCACTTCTTTTTGGGATTAAGGAAACTGGCTGTGTTCCTCTGAGACTGCAAGTTAACGCTTCTTTGTAAGTGAGAGTGAAAAAATCTAAAAACCTCAAGAACTCACAGCAGCACTGACCTACGAAAATTAATACCAAGGTGGCTTGTAGCTCTCTTTCATGCTAGCAGTTTTCTGACAGGTTGATAAAAATGCTTGATCTGTTCCTTTATGGGTATTTCTAGAGAACCCGCTACTACAAGTGCAGGAGCACTGAGATTTTCCTTCCAGTAAAAGAAATATATTCCAAGGCCAAAAAAACGAGAAACTGAAGAAATAAATCAAGCCATGTAGAAAGGATAAATCAGGTGGGATCCCTCAAGGTGAGTTCTAGAATCTTGATTTCATTCTTGTAGAGCAAAGAAGGAAAGAAAGCACAGGGTCTATCATCAGCTGTAACTGCTGACTGTGTGGGTGTCACACCTGACTTGCATTCCCTCTGTAGCCCATGGGAAGAAAATTCACTTCTGAAGAGCAGCAACTGTGTTTAGACTACAAGTATCTGTTTCCCTGACACGAGGTTAGATATTTAGTCCTATCAGAGCATCAAAAATCTCACTCAACAGCCCTCTCTTCATAGATACATCTTCAGTTTCTAGGCACTGAAGTCTCCAACACTGAAAGCATCTCTGTCTTGGCAGCACTGAGCATCTTGGCTTGCCTGTTAAGCCTGAATTATTCCCTGTCTACAGACTTGACATTCCCTGCTGCAGTTGTGCTTCCAGCACTCAGTGCAGTAGGTTTTCTCACAGTATCTTTAGGGCATCAAACATTCAAGGCTAGCCCTAAGAAGACATGGGTTCCAGCCTCAGTACCCTGTGCTGACCAGTACTGGTGTGGATCAATGGCAAAACATGGAATGAGAGACATTTTCCTTGTACTGCCCAAGGGGATCTCCTTCCTTGCATCCCAGGATGGCTCCCACATGCTACACTTGTTCTCAGTGCCTGAAACTGTTCTACTCTTCACAGAATAATAAACTACTAACTGGATGAAAAAAAGCTAGAACAAATCTTTACAGCCCCCCAAAAAACCTTTCTCACTGGGCGTTCAATCTGTAAGGTAATACCTGACAAAGTCTTTGGGGCACAACAGAAGACCAGGAAGGACTTCAGTCACTCCTACCCCCTTTTGTATATACATACATACACAGCAGAATAAATATTACTGAACAAATTCATTCCAGGGACCCTAAGGCCTGCTGACTCAGCCTTTCATTCATTCCTAATGATGAAGATCACATCATTTGAAATACTCGGAAATTACTCATCGGATGTTGTTGTGGTTTTAATTGAATGCTGCAGACAAAAAAACAATGAAAGAGGCAGGTCCCTGAAGGCAGACATACAATATGTAAAAGGGCATTATAGAATACACAGGCCAAACTTTTCAAAACAAGCATGTGAAATAAGGCTTTTAAATTCATATTTCAGCACCAGAAAGTGTCTCAGCCACAACAAACCAGATCTTACCCTGCCATGCCTTTCTTTGATGACATTCTTATTTAGAATCATAGAATTGTTTAGGTTTGAAAAGACCCTTAAGCTGTTCGAGTCCCACCATTAACCCAGCACTGTCAAGTTCATCACTAAACCATGTCCCTAAGTGCCACATCTACACACCTTTTAAATGCCTCCAGGGATGGGAATGACATCACTTCCCTGGGCAGTTTGTTCCAATGCCTGACCACCCTTACAGTGAAGAAATTTTTCTTAATATCCAATCTAAACTTTGCTACAACCTCCTTTCAAAAGAAAGCGATAAGGTCTCCCCTGAGCTTCCTTTTCTCCAGGCTACACAACCTCAGGGCCTTCAGCCACTCCTCATAATATCTGTTCTCTTTAGGTGTGTGTATTGACATTGCACAGCCTAACATTAATTACCCATCTGAAGAAACAACTCTTGACCTCACTATGTTCTAAATACAGATTTGGCAACTAGCACTATGTAAAGAATGCAGTGGTTTTAAGACATAAGGACACTTTTAGGAACAAAGCTCTGTGGTGACACAGGAAAAAGAAAGAGATTACTTCATTGCCATTTTGGCAACCAGAGCTCCACCACGAAATTTTGCTTCTTGAAGGCAAAAATTAAGTTTTGAGAGGAAGCTAAAGCAGCCATTCTTATCCCACTATAAAAATATATAATGTGATTAGAACGGTAGTTTTCAGTATATACGCAATATATGAGCTGTGCTGAATATATACATATATATACACACGCACCTGTACTAAAATCTGACAAATCTGAGTAGCTCTGTGTTGAAAAATACAGGTGGAATAGACTCTATCTTTACTTGTGGCAATGAGTCAGTGAAAAAAAAGCAACCTTGACTCCCCACTCAGACTGCCATGGTCTCCATGAAGGGTCCCACTGCAGCTCCTCAGCTGTGTTCATCCTGTGCTGGATCTCAACAGTGTCTTTGGAAGGGCTGCACAGAGCAGAGCTGCCCCAGCAGAGAGAATTCTGGCAAGAGAGAAATGGGAAGGACCCTAGCTGAAGACGAGAGCTCTCTGGGATCTTTCTTACTTGCAAGATAGTCTTTTGAAGTTTTGAAGTAGTTTTGAAGATTTTTATATAATGTGCCACTTATTCTGTTTATATCCCTTGCTCTTTTCCTGAGTCCTTTTATTTCAGATAGTTGTCAGAGGATTTGGTTTCGTTGTTGCTGCTTTTATTTTGTTTTATTAACACAGTGCAGAGCGAAAAAGTGAAATTTTGAGCCAGGGCTTTCAGCATGGTGCTGTTACTTTCCAGAAAAAGAGAGCCCTTGGGTAGCATTGGCTTCTGCCTAAAGATCACTGTGAACTCCTCCCAGAAGCCCTGTGCCATGCTGAACACACGACCTGATTCCTGGGTACAATCTCATACACAGGGAGATTTTATAGAGGTTTGACGCAAATGTTCAAGATGTTCTTCACAGTTCAAAGGGCTGAAAGATGGGCCATGTTTAATATGTAATTAGGCAGAGCTTTCCATTGCAGACATGACAGCTACATTTAAATGAGTCTTGGGCTGTAACTAAGGTGAGGTTTTTAGCTATTGTATTTTGCTGCATTATTGTACATCAGGATAGGTAAATGAGTGGCTGGAGCTTCCGGAGTATCTGTTTGTAAGCCTGTTAACAGCAAATTTAAGATGCTTATTGTAGCTTTGTAAATCCACTAATCTCTTTGGGTGCACAAAGTACTAAATATTCCCTGGGAAGCACTGTTTCAGTCCAAAAGCAGGATAGAGACAGATTTGACTATTACAGCTGGTCAACAGTGTGAAGCTAAGTCAACCCTTCTTTTTCTGGCAGAAAATTGAGTTATATGAACATTTTTCTCTGAAAATATAAGGAGAGAATTTCAGGTTTTCCATAAAAAACAATAAACTTTTTTGAGCAAAAAAGGTTCTGGTTTGGGTTCTTCCTCTTTTGGGTATGCAAAAAGTTACAATTTCCTGCTGTCAAAAGGGAAAGTAGAAAAGATCTTCCAGTCAACACTAGAAAACATTTCTAGTTCAGGAGAGAGCCTCAGATCTGAGCATAAAACAGACCATGTCGGTGTTGCGTCTTGGGAGCAGAGGGAGAAACCTGTGGAGGTGGCCCTGTTCTTTAAGATGGTTTAAGCATTTATAGACTCGACAGCCATAAAGTGCTGGAAGCTCTGTGGTACTTACAAGAAGCATAAATTGGCCCCTGAATGGCCTCTGGGTTTGTTATTAAAGGCTGAATATCAGCTGTTCCTTTCCATTCCTACACTTTGAGCTGCAAGGCTCCTCTGCTTTCACCCAATGTAGTGCCACAGAGAGTAGGAGATTGTGTATAGGTTAAACAGCCTCTCCACATGTAGGCTTTCAAAATGAATAAAGAGATTTCTACCCTTCCTCCCTATCACTCCTTTTTCTGGCTGGGGAATTATAATCATTATGATTTATTAATTCAAACTAAAGAAAATCTTGTCCATAATTTGCAAGGTCCGGATATTGAAACAAACAATATTTTTAATGAATCCCTAAAGTTTCTTCAGTTCCTCTTGGCTGCGCAAAGATAACTATTTTACAAACCCCTTGTGAATCAAAAATGGAACATTTTGCCAGATAGTATCAGGAAGAACAGTCAAAATAGCTGACAACCCAAACTGCAGCGTGAATATCTGCAAGCAAAAACACTCCTCATACAATACAGACATTGAAGAAGCTATAACATGGCTTACAAGTAAATTATTTCCAAGGCAAATATAAGTAAAAGCTGATACAGCCTAACGTTAGCCAGTCAGCTCCAGTCTTTGCAGGAGCTCTTTTGTTCATTGTCTTGGGTTCCTTCTGACAGAAGATTGATATATGTTACAAGAGGTATTGCAGTGATTTTACTATCAAATAACATGTGGAGAAAAGTGCCTGCAGACTGTGGTGGCAGAGGCTCAGTCTGACAAGGACCTCTAGGGCAGCAAGAATATTATTGTTGTCACCTGGCCAAGTTCTCACAGAACAGCAGCTCACTTCTCCCTGTAGTTTTTATCTAAAGCCATGTGTGAGCACCATTTGTGAGCTGGCTTTAGAGAAAACAAGGTATGCTGGAGAAGGGCTGTCTGCTCCATGTTTCAGTAACAGCTTAAATTTTCAGCGTCTTAGCATCTATTTCTTTTAAGCCTCAGAAAATTATAGAGGTATATATATACACCAAAATCTTAGGTGGAAGAACTATCATCTTTTGAAAGCTCTGACAACAGAATTAAGATTTATTAGCTTCTCTTTGACTCAGTGTCAATGAGTACCAGGTACCAAAACTTTAGAAACAATCCTGTTTAGAGCCAATATTTTAGGCCCATCTCAGTTGCACAATGTAGCAACACCTCTTGACTTAGCACTGAAAAAAATGTTACGTTGTAATATGAATACTTGGAGTAACATCTATCATTGAGTCAAATATGCTTGCATGATTAGTGAAAATACCTCATTCTCTTTCTAACCATCACATTAAAACACATGACCATAAAATACTGATTGTTATTTTCACCCATTAGGATTATGCTGAACAAGACAACAAACATCCACTACCACAGAGGTAGCATGTCAGTGCTATTACAAAAACCATGATATGAACTATGTTTCCTAATAAGTTGCATCCAATAAAATCCCCTGATAATAAGAATGTTATTAAAATAATATTAGGGTTAAAGCAAGAACTGGCACAGATGCCTAATCCTCTTTTATCCAATATGAAACAGAGGTGGAGTGACACAGCATGTAGCTCCTCTGACACAGTTTAGCAGAAAATTAGTGGGGATTCACTGTTTTCCCATGTCTTACCATCACAACTGTATTACCCCAGTACAAAGCAGAGCTTACAGGTGATGGTATTCATTGTTGTCACCCTTGAGCCTTTGCCAGAACAAAGAGAACAAGATATAAGTAAGATCTGGCACTCTTGAGTTGCTATTTCTTTCTGCACATTTCTGTCACACGTAGCAGTTTAGTGAACACAAGTCCTTTGCCTCTCTGATGACTTCTTCCCCTTTAACTGGACATGTACTTTGTTAGACTTCCTGCATATCACCAAAATCAATTCAGTAAGTGAACACTGCTGGCTGTATGGCAGTGGTAATTCTGATACATTCAGTGCATCCAAGAACAGAGTAGGTACATGCAGCAGAATCTGAGTACTTAAACTATGCTTGCCTCCCTTCCTTACCCCCTTCCTGCTTCTTCTCAGGATGCTTCTGTTGAACATTTCATTCTCTTCATTACAGAAATTATCTCTAAGAGCTTCATTAAATGGTGTCCCCATGTGTCAGTGATACAAGGGGACCCGATGGCCTAAGCCCTCCTCTTTCCCTTCCCTGAAGTGGAGCCCTGTCAGTGCTTCTCACACCTTCTCCAGGTTGCACCCAGCCCTCAGGTAATCATGTAGCACCAATCCTGCATTTTTTGTCAGAGGGATTATTCTAGAGAGGCTGAATTTTTTTTCAATTAAATTAAATATATCAAGCATATTTTTAAAACAACAAATATAAATAAACAACAAACATGGGCATCTAAGTTTAGGACACATGCTGAGGCTAAAGATGGTTTTTATTAATGTTAAAAAATCAAAGCACTCTAGAACAGTTACACTACAGTTGAGAAGGAAATTAAGAACGCATTAATGTGGAAGTTTAATCCACTTCTGTGCTGGGAAACCCACTACACTAACATAGAAGTGGTTCATCAGGTGGAAAAAACCAATGTATTACTAAACAAGATCCCCTAGCTACAAATATGTGGAGGGAGCAAGATTTCAAATAAATCCCTGGTATAAGCTGTTTTGCCTCAAACACGTTTTCTTAAAACAATCGTTTTATAGCTAAATGATTTGTCTGAAAAACATTACTTGTGGGGTTGATTTTTTTGTGTCTGTGTTTTACTGTGTAATGTGCCAACAATCAGTTCCATATGGTCTCCATACACTCAATGATTTAAGGTTTCTGGAGTTTACTCTTCCATTTTACTTCCCTGCATACATACAAAAACATACTATAACATGCATATTTTTCTATCCCCTAAAGTCATGTGTGGAATTACATTTTACTACAAAGTACCATCGTATCTTACATAGATAAGCACCAGAAATAAAAAAACGTTCAGTACCAGATATATTAAACCCTTTTCTGCAGTTCATTTAACGTGTAATATAGTTAAGGTGAAAATTGTGATGCATATATAACCTCCTTATACTTTCAGCTAAATTAAACTGCCTCACATGCTATAGTACAGATAAAGCAGAAAAAGGAAAAAAAGTTTTAGATTGTGAGGCTCCCTCTCCAATCATGCCTTTTTATTTAACACAGGAATGTATTTTTTAAGTCACCATCCAGAGAGAGGCTGTTTTTGAAAATCTTTCAGAAGGCCAAATTGGCAGGTCTGGGGCTACCTGGGTGCACGGGGCAAACCTTCAAATGGAGAGAAAGCAGACTGTAGTGGGGAGAGAGGTGAGAGCAGAACCTCAGGTTTGCACTACCACTGCCACTAGTTTTAAAGTGTTTTATATCTCAGCAGCAAGATTTTGACACTCTCAGAGGACTGTTCATTCCACCCCAGAACTGATCTAACTGAGACTGCTGGAAAAGGGCTCTTTCTCACCCCACATACCCAGGGAAACACATTTGATGGTTTTGCCTGCAGAATGATTTGTTGTAAACTAGGGACTAAACTTTCAGCTCCTCCTGCTCAAGGAGATGTTAGGGAGCTCATCTTCTGCCTCCCTACCAAATAAAGAACAAAGCAGAGTGCTAGGTCTGGCAAGTCACCCCCAACAGGGTGACCCATGGTGGTGTCAAACTAGGGTGCAACTGGTGCTGCAGCAGTTTCCTCTTTGGGCTCTTTCCCCACATCACATACATTTGTTCTTCTTTATTGATTTTCAAGCTAACTCCTTCTTTGTTATAAATAATAAAAGTCTTTGTAATTGCCCAGCTACTGTTTAATCTAGCTGATATTCATCGTCTTTAGTGTTAACATATTTGGGCAACCCTGTCCCAGATTTGTGTACTTGATCAATGCACACACTGTGTACACTTCCATGCTTAGCAAGCACTGTTATGCAGGAGATTTGGCAACCTCCTCTCAGTCATCCCCTGTAGTGATATTCCCAAATTTCCCTTCCCAGTCTTCTCCAGCAAGCTTCTTTAAATTGAGAATTTAAGATATTTCCCACGAAGGCAGACCAAGAGGTCATCTAGCCCAGTGACAACAGGACATATGGCTTCAAAGTGCACTATTAGTAGTTTTTCCCAGTCTCAGGGGCTTATGAAATTTTTTCTGAACCTTTTCTGATTTCCTAATGCCAGGTTTAGGCTGCAGGTAAGAGGCTTGAAAGTGGCTTTCAAGCAATGTGGCATAGCACCCATGCAAGTCACTCAGTTACACCATTCTCCAAGTGTAAGATTCAAGTAATTTTTCTTGAAATCATGATTGTGACAGATCAGTAAGCACAACAGAACACAAAGTTAGATGCTTAATCCTGTCCCAGTGTATTAACTCATTAATCTAGTATGGCTGAGATATTTGACCCGGTGACACAAAACTGCGCTGTCTGTGAACGTGCTGAGAAAGTGAAGAACTGGTGCTGAATCAATGTAAGTGGTGCTGAATCAGCCTTAGAGGAGTTCAGCACGTTGCATCACCCTTTATGATCAAAGAAAGTGAGGGGAGCTAATGAGCAGCCAGCACTGCATCCATCTCACACACACAGACCCTCCCGCCACACACCACAGAGCGCGACTGAGCAGAGACAGATAATACTCCGTGGGAAACAAGAAGTTTCTGCTCACCACAAGCAGCACTGTGATTAGTGGTAGCATCAGAAGAATCCCTGCCAGCAGATGAACTCCTAGTCTATACTCTTTCCTAAGCAGATTTTTTAAGTACCACTTAAATATGCAAACCACTGTTCCTGGTTTGTCATATGAATAAGCGGAAATACTTCAAATATTACGCACACCAACTTCATTCCTGGGATTGCATTTAAATGCATCCTAGCTTTGCTGTCCACTTTTCTGTTCACCCACATCCCTACCATTTTCAACCAGAGGTTTTCTGCCCTACAAACTTCCTTTCCCAGGTTCTAAGCAGGCAGCAGGAGCTCGGTGCCATCAGTTTAACTCTGCCACTTTTGTCCAAATTGTCTGTTGTAGCAGCAAAGCAACAGCAAAATCAGAAAAAGCCTCTTCCTCCCAAAGCAAGTCATTGTTTTAGACATCATCATGCTCTGCTACTTCCTCCTGCCATGGATAGTGCTTCTGTACACAGAAAAAGGTGTGGGACCATGGCAATGGAGTGGCAGGAGCCTGAGGAGAATGGGGAAAGGTAAGAAATCCTCTGGGACTTGGAAGGAGTACAAGAAAAAAGTAAGACTAGAAGCCAGTGGCTGGGAGAGCACAGGATGGTGTGAGCAAGCCAGGGGCAAATTAGAAGATCTGGAATTAACATTCAAACAGCTCCTCAAGTTCTTCATGCAGAAGCTGGTGGGAGCTGCTAATGAAAGGGATCAAGGGAAGCACAGAAAGCAGGGACACAGATAAAATGGCAATCTAGGACTTAGTTTTACAAGAATAATGGCCAAAGACCCACATTTTCAACGGACTAAGCAATATTTTTACTTGTATTGTTCCTTATTCTCTTAGTTGTTTCCTGGGAAATTCTGTTCTTCTCATCTTCAGCTTGTTCATTGGCTTTTGTGATCCAGTCATTGAGGGAAACTGGAAGCTGCATGCGCCTATCTGATGCCAAGAATGGCAAAAGACAAATTCAAGGGGAGTTTCCATTTCCTACAGACTAGACCTAAAGCATGTCCTGAATAGCACTGGCTTCATATTAAGCTCTATCAGTGATGTGAGTGACAGACTTCAATGTCATGCCTTGAATCCCCCCACAACTACACAACTGGCTAAAAGCTCAGCGGTGTTTCAAAAATCGGAATTTATTTGGAAGAAAAGTAAAAACATTGTTTCTCAGATTATGTACTCTTGGTTCCACCCTGATCACTGTTACTCATGTTCCAGATGCTGAAAGAAAGCAAAAACCTTTTCCTAGGATAAAAAAACCTGAGTAAATTTTTACTTCTGACTGGATACGCACTCCAAGTGCCAAAATTTGAAGGCAGTGCCACAGGAAAAAAATTGCTGTTCCAAATAGACTTAGAGTTACCAGACTCTGAATAAAGAGCAGTGGAATAAACTATCAGACAGCAGCTGATCAGCATTTGGGAAGCCTCCATTCCCAGACAGGTCACATGGGTGGCTACAGGTGTAGCAATGGCAAGAGCTGCTGCAAGTACTATCACAGCAAACCCCAGCAAACCTCCAGACATGCAAACACACAGCAAATCTCTCATAAACAAGACAGGCAGAATAAGCAGTGAGAAGTGAAAAGCAAGTCAGGAGTTGCAGTAATTTTCCCAAGAGCCAAGAATAAAATATAGATCTTCCAAGTTCCATCCTGAAGCCTTTTCCACTTTCCACTAGGATCTTGCTGTTTGCTGCTTTTTAAATTTTAAAGCCCAGCCTTAGTGTGAATTTCTGAAAAAGGGCTGTTTTTTCTTTTCTGTTACTAGCACCCAGAGCAATAGGCAATACCACTTGAAGTATGTCCTATTATCACTTCCTGACCTGAGAACAAGACCTGAGACCCCTCAGCCTGGCATAAGAAAATTAATCCACTCAAAGATTTTTAAGTGGGATACTTGGCAATTCCTTCTTGACAGGGAGGAGTAAAAATAGCAAATATTTCACTTCCCATAACCCATGTATCCTAAAGTATTGCTGGATTCTCTCTAATCTCCAGCCATAATTGGCATGATTAATTGCAGTGGCAAGAACAGCAGGTCTTCCTCACTGAATCTCCTGCATGACAATGTTTTGTTAGTGTGTGAGGATGCAGTGAAGTACCAGCAGTTGATAGAAGAGTGACAGTTCTTGTGCACATGTTCCAGCTGTGACTACACAATAAAGTTAAAACATGTAAGAACTCACATTTTTGTCTATTTCCACATATGCTTTGTGTGTAACTTCACTCATTGTTTCTCTCTGTGTGTATATAATACCTTCTACCCTATTTCTCTTCTGCACACAGCTGTATGATTTTAACTCACACCACTAATTGGAGAAGATTACCGATGGAAGTATTTTTATATACTTACTTTTTATTACTAGGAAAGGAAAAGAGCAAATATCAAGAGTCCTCATTTAACCAAAGGTTTGATTTCAACTGTCCTGGTCATTGAGTCCTTAATAAGGTTCCCTTGGCTCTGATGGACAACTTGAGACCTGAATTCGACCCTCAGTATGGACTTTGTGCACTTCCTGACAAATATATTTAAAATCTGCCCTGTTTCAGAATTCTCCCTTCTTCTGTGCCTTGTCAGTTCCAAGGAAAGGAGGAATCTATAACAAACAGACACCATTTCAGTGAAATACCTGGTCAGTTATGCTAGAAGTCCAAAAGATATATAGCAGCCAGCTACTACTCCCATCATCAGAAGTGAGGAGCTGGTACCCCAAACAGGATATCAGTTTCTGCCAGGTCCAGAGTCCTCCACACCACCTGGGCAACAGGTTGTGCAACCCTCTGACTACATCCCACTGGCCGCCTGTGGCGCGTGAAGCTTCTCTACTGTGTCTTCAAATGGAAAGTGTCTGCTTCACGTTATTGTGCTGGCAGCTCACCCTCCTTGTGGGACAGTACATGGGGGTCTCTCAAAGGTGGACAGAAGTCATTGCCCTAATTGTCAACAGCTGCAACAGTGCAGAGAGCCACAAAAAGCCAAAGATAAGCAAGGAGAGGGGAGGATGGACTCAGCACAGTCAAGTTCCTTCAGCATCAGTGGGTGAAACCTATCCTGGCCTTCTTCACTACATGTGCACTAGTAAACTTAAACTGGGCAGGGCACGGGTTTGAGTGATATCTCGTGGCCAGCCTTACCATCAACTCCAAATAACAGCGCTGGCCACAATGGAGGATTCATCCCAGTATGCATCTTTGACCCACCTCATTTAAAGGGAAGAGTTTAGACATACACTCATGAGTCATGCTGTGAGGGTATGCCCAGGTCAGAGAGCAGTCTTGACTTACTGTCTTTAGTAGCATAGCTGTAGCCAGAGGGTGACAACGCTGCATTCCTATCTACATTTTTCTTGTAGCCTGCATCTAAAATGGATTTGAATGATTGCATCTCTTGCTCTTCCCAGAGCACACCATAAAAACACACTAAACTAAATTGTCTGCAAATCTGTTCTGGAAGTGTATTTGGGATTAAAAGCTTGTTTACAGGAGCACCAGACAGTCAGATTCAGTTTCTGCGTTGGCATCGTTTGTGCTCCTGAGAGCCCGTGCCCTCGCCAGTGCTGCAGTGCGCCTCTTGGAGGCAGGGGCTTCTATTGCATCAGAGCCCCCAAAAAAGGACAAACAGCCAGAACTTTCCATCTACCCTGAATCGTGGTTGGCCTGATTTTGCTGCAGTGCTTCTCCTATCTGACCCATTGGACTCCTGACCTGTAGGTCTCTCACTTCTGTAAACCTATGGGACATTACCCCCTGTATTCCCACCCAACTCAGCTGTTAAATACCCCTGTTCCCAAAGTCACATGCTCTTTCTTTTCTTACCCTAGGGTGAGTGCTTTCGTTACATTTGCCTCAGGTGCCTTTTGTTTATTATTTTCATGTTATTAAACCTTTTTACTTTGGAAGCCAGAGATCTAGCCTGTCTCTCCTTCATGCCACGGCCTCTCTCGCTACAAAAATCCACCTCTGAGGTTATTACAATTACTCAGCTGGAAGTCAGATCTTCCCGGGCAAACCAGCAGAGATTATAATTGTAATACCCTAGCACACTGCATGTACACCAACGCCACATGTGCATCTCACTGTGCCTCACTAGAAGCCACAGCTGGGACACTTGGATGTTGCAGTCAGAGGCCCACTGAGAAGCTGACAAGGAGGGGGAAGTAGATCTTGCCCATTTAAAGAGCCTGCTAAATCAGTGTTGAACCCATGAGTGCTCTTCTGTATCTCATATGCCTTCATGTGGCATTCAAAGTGCAGATTTTCTTTTCTGCTTCAGAAACGAAAGCTTCAGTAATCAGCAAGCCATTATTTGAATAGGCATGAGATGAATTCCTGCAGCTGACTTTTCAAATCTCTAATTTCCTCCTTGGTAGCTTTCACAAATGATAGTGAGACTGAAATGGATAGGTACCCTTCCTTGGAGGTTATTAAAGTAAATATAGCATTAACTGGATTTGGTCCCAGTGGAAGTGTACTTTGATCTCCAGTCTAGGTAATATTTCTCTTCCTCTCTTCAGATGTACTCTATCTGCTCTCCTTAAAAGTGACAATTGCAAGACCATCAGTTATTTAAAAGGTCTGCCATGGCAGGATTTTAAAAGCAGACTCCAACGCAAAAGCCACTCTTTCTAAGGCTGAAACTACACAACCCCCACAGCCTTTTATTACACTAAGCACTGGAGATTTTCAAGAAAAAATAAGCTAGGCACCCTCAGTCTAGATACCGTTTATCTACCCTTTCCTGGAAAAACAAGATTCATGACTCCAAACCGAGCACAAAGGAAAATGAAGCACTGAGAAACATTCAAGGCTGTCAGTTTCCAAGAGACACAGTGTAATGCTGTGTCCTCAAAAATATTTGGTATTTGAGTTAACGTTCACTAAAGATTAAATAATTCTCATTAAATTAAGCAGTGTTCAGTGTGGGACATGAGATTGATTGAAAGGTTAGGATTCAGCACCTCCCTACTACCTCTATTCACAGACCATTCCTTCACATAAGCATCATGTTTCTTTGCATATAGTTTGTCTCACTGAGCCTCCTCTCAGTACTATCCTACCACCTGCGAGATCACAGCTTTCAAATCTTCCTTAAGTGCATACAATCTTAAAACCCTGGTTTTTGCAATGAAGGGAACACAAAATGTTTCAGAAACACATCATAATATGCTATGCCAGGTCTTCCCCAAGACAGTGATTCTTTCCTACTCCCTAAATATGGTGGAAGAACAAGTTCATGGCACAATATGTGTGCAAATCAGCAGGCCAGTGGATGCAGAAAAACAGCTCATGGAAAGGCTTCTGCATCCCATGAGTGTTTTAGTGACCAGCTAAAATCAGTCAAGGTACTTTCACCTTTTTCCATTTATATCCCTGGGTGAAAAAGTCACAGATGTCTATCAGGGAACATGATACAATGTTCGGCCAAATCATACAACATTGACATTCAGTTTGAGCCAGAAGGATGGCGTGTCACATGTGCACAGCAGAAAAAGGAACTTTCCCCAAATCTTCAGTGTGAAATGTGCCCATAGTTTAGAATAATTGCATTTTACAATGCTGTGTCTCTGAGTGTCTCTGACTGGGAACAGATGATGTGAATTAAACAGTAGATTATGTCAACATTGACAGATGTTATGCTAACCATGGCTCCTTCTCTTTGAGGAAACTTTGTGTCAGGAAACTCCTGACTTGCTTATTCAACAGTGATGAATACATAGCCATGCTACATATCTTGGGTCAGGAGTTTGAATTTTCTCTTCATCCAGAAGGAGTACAGATGTAAGTGGAGAAGAATATTTGGAGTTTCCCACACTAAAAGAATGGTGACTTCCCACAAAGTATCTTGACAACAGCCAGGTCAGGTGATGTGGCAAGGTTATTGTGACAAGGACTGACCAGTCCTGACTGAATTTCCATTTGCTACTGCTTTTGTTTATCTGAAATTGACCATTGCAAGAGATTTTAAGTTACTTAATAAATGTCCATTTCCTTCTCTTTCTGTATGGTGCCTTCCACGTGGGAGTGGAGAGTGTCAACATGCTCCCAGGTTCAAATTATTACAGTATTTCTATTCTTCAACACCAGTGGAGTACCAAGAGGAGAGGAGATCTCCTCTCCACACACACCATACAGATGATCTGTCTAGTAAAGAAAAATAGAATCCCAATATGCATCTGGTGATACCCTCCATGGCAGCACTTAGCCCAGTGGTGCTACAAGGACTTACCTCATCTGGCCTAGTCTGTGAAGTGTAACTGAGCCCACAAAGGAGACAGAAAGTTAAATCTGGAATGCATTTAGACAGCATTACAGAAAGGACCTAAGCACAGCTGAAATGTAATGAGCACTCCAGAAAACCAGCCCAACAGCACTGATTAATTGCACTCAGCCTTTTTAAAATGAGATCTTCAGAAAATCAGATCATCTCCAAATGGAGAGAAAACAACCAGCAATGAATAAAACAGCCAAGACAGTAGTAAGCTAGCTTCTAAAAACTGTTGGGATTTATAAGAATTATACATTAATTCTGCTATTTAAGAGATATTTTAACTGTGGCTCCCCATGGGCCTGATCCAAAGCCAATGAAGTCATCATCCAGAAACAAAGGCCCATGGCTCCACTCTGTACTAGTACATCTTTGTGTAGTGAGCTCTGCTGTGTATGTGCCCCATAAATTACATCTGCACTGTTTTCTTCCTAATAATGATGTGAAACATTACCAAGGCTAAAGCCTCGAGGAAGAAAAAAATGTTGCTTATGGCTGTTCCACTGATATAGCTAGATGCAACAGGGTAAAACCTAAGCCAAAAAAATTTAGACTAAATCTCTGGAAAAAAAAAAATATCATGCAATAATATGTGTCAGACTGTTAAATATCCTCTCCAGACCAGAGAGAAAAATTTTCCCAAGTATTAAGAACCAGATTAGATGAGAAACTTGCCAGTATGCTGCAGACAATAATTCTTCTCAGTGGAGTAAGTGGTCTGAAGGGGTGCTTTACATCAAACTTTGGTGATGCAGGTATTTATAACCCATCTCCCAGGTGGTCCCTCAAGAGAAACACACATCTTCTCCAAGGACTGCTGTCACCCCTAATTTTGGAGTCCAGTTTCAAGGACTTGCCTTCCCTGCACACCAGCTGCTGTCCCTTTGGTGCTGCTTAGAGTGGTGAGCTCTGAGAATCCCTGCACTTCCCTTGTTACTGTGTGCACACATCATTGGCTCATTAGCTAAGGTGCCGTGCTGGGAAAAGCCTCACAACCTTTTCCAGCACCACTAGCACATCTCAAGCCAACTTTGGCACCCAAGCAGCACACTCCCCTTTGCTGGTGCACTGGCAGAGGATGGAATAGTTATTTTCCTTCATAGTGGTTCATATGGTGCTATGTTTTAGATTTGTGCTGAAGACAGTGTTGATGACACCCTGATGTTTTTGTTATTGCTGAGCAGTGCTTACACACCATCAAAGCCTTTTCTGCTTCTCATGCTGCCCTGACAGTGAGGAGGCTGAGGGTGCACAAGGAGTTGGGAGGGGACACAGCTGGGACTGCTGACCCAATGGACCAAAAGGATATTCCATATCACACAGTGCCATGCTCAGCTTATAAACCTGGGGAAAGAGGGAGGAGAAAGGCAATGTTTAAAGATATGGTGTTTTGTCTGCTCAAGTAACCACTGCGCACAATGAAGCCCTGCTTTCCTGGAAATGGCTAAACATCGTTCTGCATGTGGGAAGTGCACAGCTTTTGCTTTACTTATCAGATTTCTTTATCTTAACAGCTTTTGCTTTACTTATCAAATTTCTTTATCTTAATCCATTAATTTTCTTACTTTTACCCTTTCACTTCTCTCTCCCAACGCACTGAGGGAAGAGGGAGCAAGCAGCTGTGTGGGGCTGAGTTGTCTACCAGCACTAAAAATCAGTAACTGATTGCTCTGGCCTGACCCAGAAAGGGTGTCATTCCACCCAAAGAGCAGAGTCCCCATCAGTGTCCCTAATGAACATTGAAGGAAATGAAAGAATACAGGGAAATTTGTTTTCTGGGAGAAAACCAATTTTAAAATAAAAAGCAGATTATAAACTTCAAACACATGTGACAAGCTTTGTGAGAATGGGAAATCTTGGTAATGACCATCAATACCGTGGGCAGAAACTTCACTCAGACACAGCAGATTACAAGAGACAACACAACATAGTAACACAGCAAGAGCCTTTTGGGGCCACTTCCATGCTTATCCATAGATCATGGAGCCCATAGCTCCTGTAAAGAACATTAGGCATATAATTGTAGTGATTATATCAGCCTGAGAAAGAGAAGGCTTTGGGGTGACCTAATTGCAGCCTTCCAGTACTCACAAGAAACATGGAGAGGGACTATTTATAAGGGCATGCAGTGACAGGACAAGAGGGAATGGCTTTAAACTGGAAGAGACTAGGTTTACATTAGATATTAGGAAGAAGTGCCTTCACCGTTAGAGCCGTGGGGCACTGGAACACATTGCCCAGAGTAGTTGTGGATGCCCCATCCCTGGATGTTTTCAAAGCCAGACTGGATGGGGTTCTGAGCAACCTCATATCGTGGAAGGTGTCTCTGATGATGGTAGAGGGCTTAGAATTAGATGATCTTTGTGGTCCTTTCCAACCCAAGGTATTTTTTTGATTCTGTGGTACTTTCCCTCTGTAGTTACAGGAAAAGAGGCACCTTCAGAAGGAAAGTCACGCAATAGCAATCAGTGAAGACTATTGTCACTCTCCCTTGACTTATATGTTTATTTAGCATGGTAACTGGGGCATTACAGTAGACATTTCAAGTTAGGTGGCCAAAAGCAGACCAGAAGGGTCAGGTAGGCTACTGTAGACATTCAAGATGATGAATTCAAAAGAAAGAACTGTCGTTAGACCACTGAAAGGTGCTAGATATCTGTCAAAGCAAATAAACATTCATGACCATTTCATTAGGTACCTGCCATCATGGTTAAGCCAGTGTCAACCCACTACAACTGTCCAAAACTGACCACTTATGGTGGGTATAGTATAGGAACCATGGCTACAGAATATGCAACAGTTTTGGACTTTGGGCCCATCAAGAGGATGTATGGAGATCTCCACACGCAGATGGAGGTCACAGCTTCCACTGCTTTCAGATCAAGGAAGACAGTTTGGTCTTCCACATCTCACCTGCAAATTGGTCATCAACATGGACTCGCCATGTCTTTCTTGTGTTGGGGGTCCCAGAGCTGGGCACAGTACTACAGGTGGGATATCACAAGAGCAGAGTAGAGGGGGAGAATCACCTCCTTTGACCATAATTGTTGGCTATGAATCTTTCAATGCAGCCCAGGGTGCAGCAGCCTTTCTGAGCTGCAAGCATGCATTGCCACTTCCTCCCATTCCTCATGTGCAGCTCACACAGAGCCCTACTTGCTCTGGTTTCAGCAGGTTTGCTAAAACATTGCTCTGTGATTTCCAGCTCATGCTCTGCACTGCATTAGCAGGCTCTACTCTAAACAACCAGCTTGTTCTGCTTTCCCTCCTGGGAATCACTCCACGGATATATGAGGGTCTCACAGCCAGACAATTTATCATTAAAATGCAGTATCCCATAATCACGCCAGCAGTAAGTGAAACTATGATACATAACTGTTGAAAAGACTCAGAGCTCCATCTCACTGCACTGGGTGAGAATTAATTCAAAGACTGTAAGCAATCAACATGTGGTATTGTTCTAATAAATATTCAAAATGACAACCATAAGGCCCAGCCAATGCCAGGAAAGCAAATGTCCATACAAATTTTCTGTGGTAAGCACTCTCCGCACTTAATATATCCCTAGAGGCTACTGTTGTCATTACTTCATGTTTCAGTTATTTTGAGTTTTTCCACTTCTATACACTTCTTCACTAAATCCCTGTGATTCATGAAAGCCCTGTGAACCCATCTATCCACTGCACAATTTAAAGGGACGTCTAAGGCATAGATACACTGCACACATTAATACAGGAGCAGCATTGTGGGTTCATTCCTATTAGAGCACAGGTATTCTGCAGAAGAGTGTTTCTAGCTGTGTAGGATTTGCATTAGCATTTTCCACTCTATTTTGTTCCAGTGATACCTGGCTAATGAATTCTTCTGGCTTTGAAATGGAACTTACTGATCATCTTAATTTTTTATCATCTGTAGCAGCAACATTAAGATTTGTAGAAAATTTGCAGCAAAAAGCCATAGGGATAACATCTCAGCTCTCCTTCATGCTTGGAACAGCAGCATGTAATGCAGTCACACAGAGAAATAAAAGGGTAATCAGTTATTTAAATATTGAGAATCTCAAGTTGTTTTTCAAAGGTACATCTGTTAAAATGAATTGAACACAAGGAAAGATAGTCTAGAAGTTTAAACATTATTATGAAACTTGGGAGACCTGAGGAAATGTCTGAAAATAATGTGTCTAAGAACAAAAAATCCAATTAATCTGTAATCAAAGAACCAAAAACTGTCTCAGATGGACCCGTCCCCAAACCTTTTACACGTTTTCATATGGAAATTTAGAATTGCACTGGAAGTCACAAAAAAAGAGTCCTCAAAAAGGAAGATAGTATGCATCAAACTTTCCATCTACTTACACAAGTGTGATTCAAGACTTCTCTGCTAAGTCTCTGTGAGTGCAGTGGTGTGGCAGCAGCAGGAACAAGAGCAGATCAAAGCACTGCTTTTTATCCTAAATAGGCATGGTTTGAGTTTACCATGATATGCAGCAAGAGCAGATGCAAATTTGTACCAAGCTTTTTTCACAGACTGTCTTCTAGAAGCGGGAGAATAGCTATTCTATTAATTTCATAAATCAGGAAGTGAAGTCTAAAGATGCATTCTCAAAGATATATTTGTGCTTAAATTATCTGATACACACACCAGATATGGAATGATATCCCGTGCACAAAGAATTCTATCACATATAGGATAAATCCTGTAATATGACAATACTTACAGTTAGCACAGAGAAAATAGGGCACAAAAATTGTATAAAGAACAGCAGTAATAAAGGCTATAGCAATTATAGCTGTACCTTTGTATGCCTGGAAAAAGACCCTGTTACTTTGCCAAAATACTCAAATTTGCAAAAATCAAGGGTAGTCTCAGAAGCACAGCTCTGAAAGCAGGGTTTCCCTTGGTATCACGAATGTCAAATAGTTTAGAAAAGCAAAATTATTTTCCGTAGGTGTCTGAACCAGAAAAATGCTCCTCAGTCTTTTTTTCTTTTGGAAGATCTCCTAGTTCTACCCACACATTGTACTCTTAATCCCACTGTGCAGTTTAGCTAAGGAGGCCCCAGAGACTGCATTACATGGGGTGAACTCCAGAATATGTAGGGAAAGACATGAACTTTGCCATGTTGGTGATGTGGGCTTGGACTTAAAATGAAGTTAGTTTTATTATTGCTGTGGCACATCTTTTATTTATCCCTCACAACCATTTAAAAATAGATTTCTAAGACTCACAGAATATCTCAATATTTGCTATTTTAAAAACAGATGCTTCTTTACACAGACTGAAGCAAGACCTATTTTTGAAAATACATCATTGTCTTTGACCTTCTCTCTAAAATATCTGTCTGCACAAAGGCAGAATTTCTGCCCCCAACACTGTTTATGAGTGGGTGTTCATGGCTAAGCCAGGATGAAGGCTTATCCTCCAGAATAGTTTGTAAAAGGTTTTTTCTTTCACACCATGAACACAACAACCTGGTCAGGTCTAAGGATTTGAATCACAGATAATTGTATCCAAAAAACCCATGTTCCCCAAAAAATGGCTTTCAGCTTTTATCTGTCATGAAGCATGCCTACATTGCTCTCTGCAGGCCTGGGTAAGGCAAGTCCTGAAGCAAAGTTTGGCTCTGGACAAAGGCTGGTCAGGACCTTTCATTGTTCTCTTGGCCTGGACAGATGCAACGTCTCAATTAGGCACACATAGATCAGCAGATGATCTGGAAACCCAATTCAGATCATGAAAAGATGGTGTGAGTTCTAGAAATGCTTAACACACAATAAAAAAAATAAACAATAAGCAAACAGCCCAGTAGCTTAAGAAGAATTAATCTGGTTTAACTGCTTCAGCCTGTGAATTTGTGCTAAACCAATCATGTACTACTTTTTAACCTAAGCAAGCACCTAATTGACTTGGATGTTTTCAAATAAACCTAGAGCTTGAAAAAGTTAATGCTGGGCTACTAAGACAGCAACCTTAGACAAAGAATACCTTAGAGACTATGACCATGTCCATTTTAAATCAAAAAGGATCATGACCATGCACATCTTGGATGAGAAAAACTTGGGACCATGACTTGCTTAGACTTAGACCAGCTCTAAAACATAAAAAATAAAACTATTTCTTTTCTGTGTCCACTGTAGCTAAGGTAAGGAACAGCAGACTTCAAAAATACAAGGAAATATAGTCTAGATGTCACAAAGTACTTTCTGACTTTAGGGCTACTTAAGCTCTGGAATAAACGAGAGATTTAAGTATACCTTGCAGGGAAAGTTGTGATATTAGCAGACCTCAGTGAAAACAAAAACGACAACAAAAACCAATTCCAGAAGCAACTAATCACCCTCTGAAATAGTGTCTCTCAATATTTCATTTAAATCCAGCCTTTGGGCTACCTGAAACCACAGAACCCCACATCTGATCCTTAGCGGTAACACCAAGGCTCCTCTGGCGCGGTCACACCACAGTAATAAACACCTAAAGGTTTGCAGTAGGCACCCATGCCTCCCACACAGGGGTTACTGCTGCACAGGTCATGGGAGAAACAGGAAGCAAATAACATAAACAAACTCAATTTTATGATTCCCAGTTGATGTGTATATTTGGGGTTCAAGCTCATTCTCCTTCCAGGTGTGCTCTGTCTCTGGGATCCAACCAAGTCTTTGAAGCAAGTGGAGACCTTACCTTTTCCTTGTTTTTCCTTTCCCCCTTCCCAGTCTGTTAAGTATTACCCCATGACCTTTCACTGATTGGCTTCAATTAAGGCCATGGATTTCCTCTTCCTGAACCAAAGTCAGGTTACAGTGCAAGAATAATAAAGGCAAAACGAATGTGTTGCAGTCATCCATGTACAGTCCCCAGACAGCATTTGGAGTAAAACTTTACTTGGAACTCCCACATTTCAAGAGCCTCAAGACACAAATTTGCTGATTTGGAAATCTCAATGCTTCTCTGCAGAAGAAATTTCTTGGGTCTTTGCTTTTTCTCTTTTTTTTTTTCTTCTTCTTTTTTTTTTTTTAATAAAAAGCCATTTCTGAAGGAGGGGCTACAAGGAAAAACTTATTTGTTTTGCTTAAGCTCAAACAAAACTGGACAAATTTTAGACACTTTGATTAATATGAAGTTTTACAGCATATACCCTGTATATTGTTATCATCATGAGGGATTAGCTGTATTTCAGTAGTGACAAAAGGACCCAGGTGGGATCAGGGGTCTGCATTAGCTGTCAGCTGCTGAAAAATAAATAAAAACCCTTGCTCCTTCACTGAAAATTATTCTTCACAAAATCTCCCAGCTTCCATTAATTTATTACAAAAATATATTCTCCTGAAGCAAAAGGTTTTTTATTTGGAAGACTGTGTTTTATTTTGGTTCTATTTAATATGAAGTGGTGGCTGTATTTTGTTGATGCTGTTGAGATATCAACTTTTCATATGAGTTTTTATTTTGCTTTCTCTTTTATTTTTATTTTAGCACCTCCTGGCATGCCACAGTATTCATCCTTAATAAGAAAAATCTTTGGACCATGGCAATTCATGCAGAGACAATGCTCATCCACTGAAATGTATGTCAAGATTAAATTTGATGAGTAGATTTAGCTTGTAGTTCTCAAAATCAAATCTCTCTCACCTTTTAGCACCAAAAGCCGACTTTTGTGCTTCTGAGTACCACCAGAAGATGTATGTATATAAGCCTAAGTCTCTTTCATAAAATTTTCCTCAGCAAGTCAGAAAGCAGCTGCACATAAAGGCTCTCAGTCATTCTTTATTTAAGCACCACACTCAGTATGCCTTTAATATAAGGAAGGTAGGTTTACAGCATAAAACATCACCATACAGACTTCCTGCAACACTGAAGGTTGACTCTAGCATCACATTTCAGGGCTGAGGTCTAAAGGATTTCATTCATTTTCAAAAGACCATTGCTCCGTCTAACTGGAGGGCAACAAAGTTTATATGACTTTCTCGAGTTGAAAGGCACGAGACGTCACAAGCGTCAGTCTGCATCTGACAACTACTGACATAACCAAAAGCACTCATGAAAGCAAATCAAACAAATGATGGTTATTTGGAAAAGTGATTTAACTTAATCTTGCTCCACTGTAAAAACTGGAATATGTCCAAGTTGCTGGGGCTACGGTGGGTTCCACAATCACTCTTTTATGGGGCACAATCAACTTATCAAAAATGATCCTAACTAATTATTTATAATACTGGCTTTCAGATGGTGTTGGTTTTCCTCGGGTTTGAAACACAGCCAACACCTATATTGCTTCTGTCTACCACCAGGCTTCCTCTGCAAAGGGAATTTCATGCACTTTTGGATGGAGGAGACAAAGCAGCTTCTCCTGAGCTCAGGAAAGGCCAGTATGTTTTAGATCAGTCTGCTCCACTTCAAACATTTCATCCAAGAAAATTTAAAGTCTGTCATTAAATTTATTATGTCCTACTGGACAAATATTTTCCTCTACTTCATAAGGCACCGGCTACTGTAATATAACAAAGTGAAAATTGCTTTCCAGGGAAACATGTAGAGATTTATCAGAGATACCTCATTTAATCACATTCCAGTAAGCCAGACTCAGTCACTCATCCTTGGCAAGTGGAAGGGTGTGGGTTAAATTATAATTTAAGCAATTATCAGGGCTGTTGTTAAAGACTTTTTGACAGTGAAGTATCTGCATTATACCCCTAACAGGAAATTATGAGAATATTTGTATGAGTTCTATGTGCACCTTGTAAACATCAGAGCAATTCAAAAATTCAGTGACAACAAAGTGTTGAATAGCTCATTCTAGCTCTAAAGGAACATGCATAACTGGGAACTGCTGAACTTCAGCTGTAAGAATATTCTTTTCTGTTACACAGTCAGTCCAATGACCTGGCAAATAACCATACAGATTAAGAAAGTCAGGGACCCTCTGTAACTTCAAGCAGCAAAGCTCTCTGCATGGCAGAGGAGATCCTTGCACTGACATGCCAGACCAACAGCTGAGGGACAGGTTACACCAACTGGCCAGTCAGTCCACGTGCTGGAACGTTGCAGGATGGTCAAATACTGAGATGTCTGTGTTAGCTGAGAATGCACTGTCAGGAAGAGCATGGGAGGGAAAGACAGGGGCCATTGCCCTTGAGTGTAAAGGTGGCAGCACTAATTGGCCATGAGGATGGGAATAGTGTTTTGGTAGGGAAGTAGTCAAGCTTGTTATTAAACTCCAATCTTTAATAGCCCACTAACTCTTTTGAGTCTGCAGCCTTTTGTAATTACTTTTAAAATCTCTACGCTTCTCTGCCTGTTAGAGCAAGACCAACCTGCCAGGGCCACTCTCCCCAGCACACAAGCAAGATCAGCAGTTTTATCAGTTCCCTCTGTAACACCGAATTTAAAAAGAGCAAGGCTGGTTTATTGGCTCAGAGGACAAGCATCACAGCATGACTTCCTCCTACAGTGGGAAACTCTCCCCCTTCCAAAACCAAGCCAGCCTCATCCCTAAGGCCTGTGTAAGGAGAGTGTCTGGACAGGGCGCTGCCTCCAACCCTGCCCAGGCATTGCTTGGACAACGCTGAAGGCACCGGACAAAGCTCTCCTGGGGGGCATGTGAGCAGGCAGAAAGGATGGTCCCGCTGAGAGCTCAGACCCCAGCTTAGGAGCGGCACACAGATGCACTCCCGGGCTCTGGGATGTCCCTTTGCCTCCCAGCACGGGGAACAAACCGGGGCAGCGCTCCAAGCCTGTGGGGATAAGCAGCTCTCAGCACGCCCAGGTGTGTCTGCACCAACACATCCAGCAGCTCTGGCACCTCTGGGGTGTGTTGAAGGGATAAACACAGCCCTGGACATGTGTTAGAGGACCTGGAGTGCCACCTTCTGGCACCGTGTCCCTGCACATTCCCGGCAGGAGCGTGAATGCAGCCAGCTGTGTGGGGCAGCTGGGGAACACACACACACCCCCAGCAACATCCCCACTGGGCTCCTGCCTCTGGGCCGGCCCTGTCTGGGTGCAAAGTCGCTCTCCAACGCAAGGACCCCCATCTGCCTGCACGCAGAATGGAATGGAGAACAACCTCCAACGCTCCAGAATACAAAGAAGGAAGCTTGCCTTGTCTGCTCAGGTTCACACCCTTGACATAGGTGTCAAAGCAAGCAACTTTGCAGTAAACTACAGAAATTTTCCCATAAAAGAAAGACAGACAGGACCCAAACCTCAAAGCTGTGAAAAGGAAAGAACAAGCATTCAAAATATTCAGGCCTTTTTCTGAATTTCACAGAAAACTGGCATAATTCCACCCTTTTCCAGTCACTGTAAGTGCAAGGCAATAGATGCCCTGTGCAGACAATCCATTTGTGGAAAATAATATGTGATGCACAGCTTAGTGCTCCGTGTGAGCTCCTCAGCAACATACAAGAGGAGCATTGACAGCTACCCACAATATGTATTCATCTCCCTAATAATATTTCATCTCGTTATGATCCCAGCAACCTATAGTTAACATAATGTGAATGGTCTGTACCACACACAGTTCCTGAGAGAACAGGGGGAAAATGAACCACAGAGAAAGACGAGCAATGACAAACAAAAGAGCAAATTCTTATGGACATTTCCTGGAACACCCCCTTCATGTTCCCATCACTGATCTGGGGAACAAGCCAGATGCAAAGTGGTATGTACAGTTGCAGTTGTCTGATGTGAAGCAATTTTATGCCAGCACCAAGATATCTAACACGATAAATTTTTATCTACTAGCCTAACAATTGGCTGTCTGTGTAGTGATGTGTCCTTCCTGTTCTCCCAAGCTGTGTGTGCAGACTGAACTCTGAAGCCATAGACTTTGCTTCCTGTCACATTCGGGGAGTTCAGATCTATAGCAGAACTTGCTAAGGTTCACAGGAACCTGTTACTGGCACTTTCTACTGCAACTGATGGACAGAAAGGATGGCTAACATGACAGAGGACAGCTGCTGGAGATTCTGGCTTTGTTCCTGAAGGGACTCAGCTCAGTTCTCAGCTCTCCCACAACTGTGTTACGCTGGACAAGTCACTGAGGGTGACTGAAGGATTTTTCTGCTCTTGTGTAGGAGAGTCATGTACCTCCCTGGTAGGGTCAAAGCTGAAATGGTGATGCCCATGGTGATGTACAAAGGGAACCTGCCTTTTCTCACCATGGGCTGTTGGGACAACACACACAGCCAGGTCATCGCTGAAGAGGATTGAAGAGGTGGAGCATCTCTCCTGTGAGGAAAGGCTGAGTTGGGGGTGTTCAGCCTGGAGAAGAGGAGGCTCCCAAAAGATCTTAGTGCAGGGTCTATAATTAAGACAGCAACAGACTTTTTAGCAGGGCCTGTTGCAATAGGACAAGTGGTAATAATTTTAGACTAAAAAAGTGTCAATTTAGATTAGATATAAGGAAGAGTGGGTTTTTTTTAATGAAGGTCATAAAACATTGAAACAGGTTGTCCAAGAAGGTGGGGAATGCCTCATCCCTGGAAATATCCAGGGTCAGGCTGGATAGGACTCTGAGCAACCTTATCTGGCTGAAGATGTCCCTGCTTATTGGAGGCAGGTTGGACTAGATGATCTTTAAAGGTCCCTTCCAACCCAAACTACTTTGTGGTTCTTTGATTACATGGCAGGGCACCCCACTTGTGGCTATCTTTAAAAGGTGAGGTGAATATCACCTTATGTATCCATTCTGCATCTATCCTGGGTGAAGAATCATCCCTTCTTTTGACTTTTCTAGTTGATTATAAACTTAGTGGCAGCCAGAAGGGTCTCCAAACACACACACAGATAGAGAGGCAACCACAGAAGTGGGGTGGACAAGTCCCACAGTCAGAAAATTAATAACCATGGGCTTGCTCTTAGCTTGCAGACTTCAGTCACAGCCCTTCAATGCAGTTAGTTAGCATGAGTAAACTGGCAAGTGTCATGTAAGATTCTGGCTTTGACAAACCCTGAGTTTTGTATTTGTGGATGTTAACTTGTGGAAACTAAATATCCTCCATTAATTCACAGGAACTGATAAGAACAGCCAGAGACATCTGATAAAGTCTGTGAAATATTTTACATCTTAGGTCTCCTTTTAAGAAAACAGGAATACTGCTACCTCTACCCTGGCACACTGTCCCCCTTCCAAACTTCCTCTAGAAAAGGCATACAATACTCCAACATCAAGTCATCATCATGTCTTGCCATTGTGAAAAGACAGAAATCTTCACTAAAGGCCCGAACCTGCTAAATGCTGAAGGCCTTCACATCTCACTGACAGCAGGTCATACTCTGAGAAATGGCTAAAACTTCCAGTGATACCATGAAACACGCCCCCCACCACCTCTTCCCTTGCATCTTTTCAACACCTGCATCTTTATGCAGCCCTTGACAACCTTCCTCTGCTCCCAGCAGAGTAACCAATTTTCTATGGGCTGTGTCTGGTTTAGCAGACATCCCTTAAAAATTTAACAGCCAGCTACTGACATGCTTTGGATGGTCCTGTCCACAAAATGAAGAGTGCTCTGTTTGCCCTGTCCAGTTGCATCAGTTGGTCTAATACCAGATATTGCCTGTCCTTGCAGTTGAAAGAGAGTTTTTCATTATAAAATAGTATTAATTTTAGTAATTGGCTCCAGAGTTTTACCCAAATTTCTTACCTAGCAATAAAAGCTCACAAGATTTCAGCAGCACCTCTTATTACCAGCAATGTAAACATCTTTTTCTTAGTAGATTGAGTCACTGCCTCTATGTTTTTATACTGCAAGCAACTATGCAAACACCAGCCCACCCTAGAGAAACTTGGGGAGTACTGGAAACCTCACAACCTTTCGCAGCAGTTCAGCACAATGGTGTTTCACTCACCCTTTCCTGTCATTTGATACAGGGTAAATATTCTGTGTTCAGTGGCCTCCACACACACATTTCCACCTGTGTGGCAGACCAGTGCTGGCCTGCTGGTTTATAACGTAAAACATGTGGGAACACTGAAGGTCTCGAGGTCTGTCTTACACTTCCTGTTCTCTATTTACCTTGCTGTGTTCAGTTTGTTTTTCCATTTATATTTAGCACAGATAAAAGCAGGGCAACCAGGCTCATATGTCTTCGTGAAATAATGGGAAGAGCACAAAAGCCATCAAAAGGCAGGATAAGGCATCTCCGCCACCCGAACAAAGGACAAAACTTTAAGCCAGCTTTGAACCATAATGCATACAACCAAGTGCTTTCTTCCAAGCCTACATAAGCAGGTGAAAATCTCTCACGCATTCACTCCTCACAGGTTGAATAGGTTTGTTATTTTCAGTCAAAGTGTTTGGGAACTGCATGATTAGGAGAATGCTTTGATCACACCATGCAAAATCCTGCTCTCAGAGCTGGGCAATTACAGACTGCCCCTTGCAGAGGACTTGAGGCAAAGCTACCTGCAAGCCCCTCATATGTTCATTCAGCGCCAGAATCAGTACTAGCTCCAGTTCAATTTGTCCAAATGAAGTATGATGGGACTATTAAAGGGCCTTTGTCTGCGTTTGCATAATCCGTGTGCTCGTTATTTCATAACTCTATCCACATGTAAAGCCATGCTGTCTTCTACCATGCTCTGTCTCTTCCACGCTACAGGCACTGGCCCCAGATGGTGAACAGACTTGGGATGAAAATGCCAAAAGTTTTGAAAAGAAGCACAACAAAGCAAAGACCTGTATGTTCAAAAAGCACATCAATGGGTCAGCAAAGCCCCATGCACAGTCAGCTGAACAACATGAACCATGCTCACTGAGACACTTGTAAATATGATAAGTATCTAAAACTCTAAAGTAGGGAGGAAACAAAAAAACCCACCCAAAAACAAAGGTACAACTCAGCTAACTCTTTAGGAAAGCTCAAAAAACACTCGAATAACTGTAAAAAATAGAGTGAGGGAGTAAAAGGAAAAGGATTTCTCAATTCAAAAATGCAGCTGTTGGAAACACCACTTTAATGGTCCCAGGCACTGTCCACCACACAAACAAAACAAGATGACAATGTTTGATTTACTTCCACTGTTGCAACAATGAAGTTTTGGAATCATATGGTAATTTTCCAAACATAAACACAGTGGTCTGGCAGCACTTCAAGACTGCAATCATAAATGTCAATGTAAACACGTATTTGTGTAAGGGTGATAGGTAAGAGGCATTTATTTTGGGGGCCTTATGCATGACTATCCATCAGGAATTGGTATCATCTTGTGACACTGCAGGTCTCTCTGTGATCATAAATCACTGTGCAACAGCTCAGCCAACCTGCCCAGTAAAAGCAAAGTGGGGCTGAGACTCTGCAGGATGGATCAAAGCCTGAGGCTGCCACAAGACCGTGGTTTACTGTACTCCAGCCCAAAAGTCTCTTGGGCACATGCAGGAGTGGGTGTAATCATGAAGGGGACAGATCCAAGATGCCATCATACGTCACAGAAACCTCAAAAGGGGCTGCTGATCAGAAGTGGGGACAAGAGCCACAACAGCAGGGTTTACTCTGGTGCATACCATGTTGTGATGTACTTCTACCATGACAAAAATCGTGTGTTTTTAGAGTGCGTTTTTGTGTATTGGCTACCGGCCACAATCATCTCGTGAACAACTTCTTGTCTAGTTACTATTTCTTTACATAAGAGCAGGAGTTTGAGGCTTTAAGAGAGTGGCTTTGTTAGACAGAGCACAGGGTGGACACTAAGTGAAAAACTACCCTGAGAAACTTGTAGCCAAGCATGGAACAGAATGGGGTGTGACAAACCCAGGCAGCAGTGACAGGGACAGTGAACTACAATGGTAACACACCCAGAATCAGCTATGCACACAGCACAGTGACTTTCCTTCACTATCTCTCCTTTTCAAAGGAAATTAGTACCTTTCAAGAGAATGCTTATTTCCAACAAGTAACCTTAGGGTTTCTCCATAGGCCAGAATTAGCCACTAACAATTTTCTGAGACTATCTAGAATTATTGACCAAAAATACAGTGAATAAGAATAGGTCCCAAGTAAAAAGATGGTTGAGCACCTCTAAAATGCTAAATATCCCCAGAACACCAAGTTGTGTATGCTCAATTCTTTATAAGAAAGCGCTGACAACTTAAAGAAAACTCTGCTACTTGAAGAAAGAGGGACTCAGAAACAGCAATGATTCTACTTTGCCCTGCAAGTCCCTGTGACTTCTACCCATTAGGGCCTGTGCATCCAGGGGCAGATCTGTCCACTAACTTCAGTTTCTCTTCGAGCTTTTCTTTGTCAAGGTATTCGTCATTTCTGCTTTTGGTGATGGTCACTTGCAGTGAGCTGGAAGGTTTTTTGGTAGGGTATTTAGTTTGAGGTTATTCCTGTCCCAGCTGTCACCAGAGGTAGTTTTATGGTGTTTCATGAACAGAGCAGAATGGGGCTTTTTCCAAGGCATGTGTCAGCTTTCTGTCAAACCCTGACTGTGGCATTCCTTTACCGGGGCAAGGGGAAAATGTGCTAAACCCTAGAGCACTGTGGGAACTTACAGATCTGGCTGTGCCTTCCATGGAAGGTAAAGTGCAATCAACAGCTTTTTGTGGTGGGCAGAGATCCCACAGCTCTCAGATCTGCCCACACTGTTGCCCTATCCTGAGGCACAGCACATCAAATATGTGCACTGCCATGGGAAAGGAGGCATTTAGAAGGATTGATCCCTGCTCACCTTTTGGGGCAGGGGACAACTTGGAATGACTCTTTCAGGTCAGCCACATCAGTTTTGCTGTGCCCACCAAGCCTCTACGAAGGAGCATGGCCAAGTAAGAGTCAGCAGATGATGTGGTGGGGACCAAGAGTGCCTACTGGCAATGCACATGCAAGACCCATATACACCTGCTCGGGTTCTGGATTCAATTGTCTAACTCCAGAAAATCCAGTTTAAGGGAAAATCCCACTTTCACAGCCTCATCAAGCAGCAGTCACTTGGCTGGGATAGCACTTCACTCCTGGGCTCTACATGTTTGCTGTGAGACACACTCGTGACTGCAGAAGTCACCAGAGAAAAGGCTTGGTGTGCCACCAGTGGAAATGACTTTCGGGAACATGTTGTTTCATCCACACCATACCACAGTGTGAACACACAGCAAGGAGCAATTCTGCCCATGCTGCAGGTCCCTGCTTGTGAACCAGGACTGGCACAGCGGTTGCTCCGGGGGCTTCGTAAAGTGGAGTGGAGCACAGGGCCCTGGGGATTTGCTTTGAACCCCTGAGTCACGCTACACTTGGCTCAAGTCAATGACTCACTCCACTGAATGCGAAAGTCGTTCATGATTTCTTTTTCTTAAACAACAAAAGTAACATGTTACGTGTCTAGAAAGGGTAATAAAATGTAATGGACACTCTGTGAGCCTAAATCAAAACCCAGTGAAGGCAATGGAGGGAGCTCTGTGGCTTCCACACACTTTCAATCATGCTGCCTTCAGTTTTTCTTCAAGAGACCTTTCCATTTAGCAAGGAGGAAAGATCTTTCTTTTGTAGCACTAATATTTACCTCTCCTTGAAGCAGTCTCATTTGCCACAGTGCTCTTTAGAGCAAGAAGAAAAAAAGAAGGAAAGATTTATTCCTTCTTTTCCTCTTAATGTAAAATGCAGTAATGTCTTAACTCTGGGCTTTGAAATACTGTACTAACAATACCAAGGGGTCTCAGGAAAAAAAAATCTGATCCAAACCTGTGGGAGGTAAAGACTACCCCAGGCCTGGAACGAAGAGGAAAAGTCTTTATCTTACTGACAAAATTCTCTTCCAATCAGTAATGTTTACACATCATTAAGCGTAGGACATTTTTACCTTCTTTTGGGATGTCACGTTACAAAAAAAAATCCCACTGAATTAGGAAAAAAGAAACATTAAAGGCTCATGAGTACAGTCAGGTCTGACTGAGTTATTTGAGTAATTGTTATTTATATCCTTTGTTAAAGCTGTTAGTATGCACTTGGGGCCAAAGCTTCCCATACTGTAAATAGGAAAGTTGTGCAGCAGTCCAAGATGTCCCTGACTAACACATATGTTCCAGATATGCCTCGGCTAAGCTTCTTGCATAGACAAATTCAACTTTTCAGACAACCTATACATTAAAAAAAATCTCTTTTTGTGAACACCATTTCTAAAAGGAATGAGGTACAGAAATGTCTGAGAAAAAAACCCACAACTTTGAGACATATGTCCTTCAATTTGGAGAGGAGCTACTAAATTCGTAATTGAGCAGTACTGGATACCACCAACACACTTCTCTGCTCAGTTTCATCTTGCTGCAACCCAGGTCCTTTCAGTCAGGGCTGGAATTTCACAAAGAGTTCTGCAAGGGTGTGAAGTCATTTTTAACAAACTGTAATGAAGGGGAGGTGCCTGCAGCCTGCTTCAGAAGAGCTTCTCAGCCAGAAGGATGGAGTAAGGAATCCCCTTCCAAAATGTGGCTTTGACAGGACCACAGTCATTTACACACCTACTCCAGAATGCCTCTTACTCACAAGTTGCACACAGGGATAGCTAACTAGCACTATGTTCTTTCAGAGCTGAGGGAGAGAGCTATAACCTAACTTCATATTAACTACTCGTTGAGCTATATTCCTTATTCATCTAGGTCAAGGCAATGTTGGGTTAACAAGTTTATAATTAAAATGCAACATTATTATACATAATTGGAGTCAACCCCAGCATCTGACTCAGCCATGAATCCATGACTCTGGCTGGCAGCCTTAAAAAGGATTATTCCCTTTTCTTCGGGAGATGTCCCTCTATTTTTTTTTTTCTTTAAAGCTGGGTTTTATCAGGGCAGCTTTCCAGTCTGCATGGCTTCCCTTCCAGACTTTTTTCAAAACAGCCCTTTAGTCCCTTGCTCTGTGGTTTCTTTCACATTTAAGACAAGCACTGTTCTAAAACCCACATGTCAGAATTTGGGATTAAAAATAGCCATTGCAGACTGGTTAGCACGAAGCAGCCATTCATGGCACACAATAGCCACAGCCGCAGCCCGTGCCAGCTCTCAGCACAGCTCCAGCGATGGACACAGTGCTGGGCTGGTGCCTTTCCCAGGCAGCCTCAGCCCTTCTGTCTCTTCCCATCTGACACCCTTGCAAAGCTCCCAGAGTATGTCTGCTCTTCCAGAGGAGAGCCACAGCACTCAGAATCCTCAACGAGTCTTGTTTTCAGTGACCACAAGCAAATTTCTAGTTTAAGTTCCTCAAGCCAGCATTAAACACTGGCTTGCAATGTGCATAATCTGATAATATAGCGTATTTCAAAAGATCCCTGTGAAACTCTGCAACATGCCATTACATATGAATAGTTCTAGCAAATTTAGAGGAACATCTATAATTACTAAAAACTGATATGCAGAAGAACAAAAGTCCTTCTTCCAAATTGCCATAAATACTAGTTTGAGGCTGGAAAGCCTTTTACACACCTTAAACCCTTCCATTTTCTCACATTATTGTTTAGGAGTAGTGGTTTTCCTATTTATGCCTCACGCACACCCCACTTCTTTATTGTTAGGCCTCATCTATATACTTCTTAATCCCTTCCCCTGGCCAGGTCTCACGCTCTTCGCCTCATTGCCTCTCCCACCTTACCCTGACTCTTCCCCCTGCTTCAAAAGCCATTAGCACTTCAGCATACCTTAGTCTCCCAACCTGACAATCTGTTGCCATGATTTGCAAATTTTGAAACAGGTATATCACTCTGTCCAGCCACAATAAAATAATTTTAGAGTCATTTTACACATGAGCAAAAGGAACAGCAAAAAGCTCAGCTGGGCTATGAGGTGAAGCTGGAAAAGTCTCCAGTCCTTCAGCTGGCAGGGCCTTACTACTGGCTTCAGTAAGCACAAGATCAAAACCCAGCTCTTAAGCAGGGCGCTCACCCAGCTTTCCTGTCAGTGCACAGCTACTGCTAATGCTGTCTCAGGTGTGCTACAGCTTCAAAACCTCCAAGGATGGTGCTCCCTGGGTCTCTGCTCCACTATCGCACTGCTTTCCTGCTCAACCAGTCTTTTGCTCATAACCAGTGTGAACTCCCCCAAAGGCTGTGTTGGGCATTGCCCACTGTTCCTCAGGCTGTATCAGAGAGCAGTTTGGCTCTCCCATCCCTGTAACTCCTCCTGGAGCAGCTGTGGGCTGCTGGCTCATCATCCTGAAGCCACCACTGCATCAAACAAGCTCGGCTCTTAGGTCCCAGCCACTCCTCAAAGCCTCTGACCACCTTGGGAGCTCTGCTCTGGAGCCTCTCCAGTTCATCCAAATCCCTCTTGCGCTGGGGAGCCCACAGCTCCGTGTCCAGTGCTAAACAAATGGGAACATAGATTCCCCTTGACCTGCTGCCCACACTACCTCTGATGGAGCCCAGCGGGCAGCCTGCCTTGTTTCCTGTGTAATTTTGACTGGTATATTCCATGCAGTGTCCATCACAGCCCTGGGTCCTTCCTCGCAGAGTGGCTTTTCAGACAGTCAGGTCAACTGGTGCAGGGGATCATCCTGCTCCATGTGCAGAGTTTCCACCCCTCTGCTGAACTTTTTCAAACCTCACAATCATTTGCACTCTTCTTGAATCTTTCCCATTTAGCAAATCAACCCCTCCTTCTAATTTAGTGCTATCTCCATACTTTCTAAAACTGCACTCCGTTTCCTCACGCAGAGCTTAGGAAATATGACCAGTGTCAGGGTCAGTGTGAATCCCCAAGTTGCTTGTGTGAAGTGCTTCATGTCTTATTAATCATGTCTATGCTTCCTGTCTTATTAACCAAATGGACTTTGAGACATTGATTGACACCCAGTGAGCCTGGTGGTCCATCATGTTTTCCACCCATCCAACAGTCCATTTTTCCAGCTGGAAATAGGTAGACCCTGCTTTCCCTCTGTTCCATTCTCTCTGCAGGTCTTCTTTCAGGCAGAGCAAAAAGCGGCTTTCAGTAATGGGATGCTATGCATTTTAGTCAAAATTACTAGTTCCCATAAGCCCAGAATTGAAAAATTTTAAAGATCAGAGCATGGTGAAAATTGATGCTTTTTTCACTACATTAAGTTGCATCCACTGAGATTGTCTCGGTTTCACTAAAGCTCGGAAACATCTTTTGCACTGCACAGAGAGGAGGGAGTTGGCAACACAGGGACTGAGAAGAGCCAATCCTCCTGCTCCCACAAGCTACACAGCAACAGCTTCATATGGCTCAAAGCCATCAGGCACAAAGCACCATACGCAGCCTTGCAGAAGTCAAACCTCTTGGAGGAGGTCACAGGCAGGAGGCACCAGGATCCTGTCAGAGATCCACCACTCCATTACAGAGCAGAACTGACTTCCAGCTGGCTTCCAGGGAGAGCTGGCTCTATCTCCCAGTTAAGCAATTTTCTGATTACATTGTTAAAATCTTTGCCCCTCATTTTGAACTAATAGCTCTGTTCACTCAACTTTACTTTTACAATGGAATAATAAACTTCTGGGGGAAAAGCCAAGCATTTCAATCTCTACTGCACAAAACATGAAAATAAAATAGCAGTGTGTGATTGTTCTTTAGTGGCTTTTAAATGCTCAGGAAACGAGCTCTCCATGTGCAGGTAAGGTAGGGGGTTTTGATGATGCCTTACGAATCAGATGACACACGAGGGAAGCAAGGGAAAGGGAGAAAAATATTCTTGCAATCTGTTCTCAAACAAATTGTTGAAATATGCTCCTGCTGAAGCCAAGTATCTTACAATTTAAATGACTGGGCACAAACCTGGTTCCAGTGAGAACTGACAGCATGTGAACCCCTGAGGGCTGAAACACAGTAGACAGCACCAGGAACCGGCACTGGATGTCTCCCACAGCCACCACCCAGGTGAGAACAAATGAATCAAGAGGATGAGACTCTGTACCTTCTTCTGCTCACACAAACAAGCTTCCAAAAATCAAATTCCAAAAAGGCGGTTATTTGTAGAAGACATCAGTTGCCAAAGCAAAAAGATCAAATTCAGAACGCTTGTCTTTCTCTGTAATGACAAGAAACATTGAACCCATGCCATGATAGTAAGGTGGCCTTGACACACCATAGATACTAAAAAGATTAAATTAATATCCAGGTATTATAAAAGAATTGCAAAAACCCCCCAAACAATTTATTTAAGGGTCTGTCTGCTAACCTTCCACATGAGAAAGAGAAATTTCCCAGGGGCAAGTCCACTTCCCACAGGACTTGTGGACCCTGCAAGTGACTTCACTGACCTAGGGGACCAGGGAGGGAGGAACCCTCACCCTTCTGCAGTCAGTGGCTGAGCATCCCCTAAGCTCACATGGACCAGAACTCCCAAAGACAACGGCTGTGGAGAAGCACAGGACCGTCATGAGGTGTCACAGTTCTGAGCCCAATACTGTGTGTGGGTCCCCAAGCACCCTCCATCCCATGCTGGGCACTCACAACATGCACAGGCTTCACCTCATTGTAAAATAATACCTGGACCAGCAAATGGCACTACATTAACTTGTGATCTGCAGGTTGCAGCTCAGTCCAGGTTGTTTTTGTTGGTCAACATTGCAATGCATGTGTCTGGACAGTAGTAGAAGCTCGCAGATATGAAATATTAAAACTAAGAAAACTCTTTCTGAATGATCTGTCTTCAGATAAATAACCTAGGTACAATGGTAGCACATTCAGTGATGGATCCCACAATGCTTTCTCAGGCCACCAGAAGTCACAGAGTTTTCTCTGGTTTAATTTCCTTTCCTCCTCCAGTACGTTACTACAGTCTGTTTTTCTATAAGTACTCATTCATTTAATTTTCATTCATGCCTATCTGTGAGCACAAAGATACAGAGAACAGTTCATGAGAAGACATGAATATTAAAATCAGATTCAATTCCTCTGGTGTGGCTTCAGAAGTGAAAAATTGAAGCCTCCCTTTGGGAAATTTTCATGGTGATTATTGTTATAATAAATGATTAGGTGATGGAGTGGCTACTCGATACCTATGGAGACAGAATCCATCTGTCAGATTGCCTGTGAAAGTGGTGGATGGTTTTCATATATAAATGGGTCTTCATGGGCACTGAGTTTCAAATATCCCAGAAGTGCAATAACCACGTGATTTATGGCAGCACAGAGCTGCACAGAGCTGCTAGCAGGGGAGACTTTGTTGACATTTGAGATCAGCTGTGCAAAGAAAAGTTCTTCTAACAAGAAATGAAATTAGTGTTAAAAAGAGATGCCAAAACTGAGAGAACGTACAATTCTTACAATCCTACCTGATCTTCCACTGTGTGAAAGGGACTTTAATGATTATGATGGAAATTTTCCTGAGAGAAATAATTTGATTTGTTCTGTAAATCTGTTCACTTGATTCATAATCCCTCAGATATCTCTCAGATGAGGGACCTCCTAGAGGCAGCACTGTGCTTTTGTTTGCCCTGCTGTTTGAACTGACAGCCCAACTGAGAGTTAGTACTAAAATGGTAACAAGATCTTATTTCCACTCTAACAGAAAAGTATTTCACCATGTGATAAGAATAAAATAATAGAAATATCATAGGCTTGTTAAACCTTTTGTAAAAAGGCCTACTTTAAAAAAATTGTTGTGTAATTCCCTTAAACCCTTCTGTAGTCCTGTAGTAGAGATCCAATCATTTTTAATCTTTCCAGGGATTGAAAACCTCCAGAAAAAAAGTCACAGACCATTACACTCAAATCAGCTTTCCTTTTTCCTCACAACACTGACTTGTGTTTGGACGTTACTCTGCTGTTTGCTGAAGAGGAGGGCACCGCGAGGGCAACAGAAAGCTGATGATGTTTTTATTTGCTCACTCAGCACAAAATGACAAGCAGAGAGTTTACCCTCTTGATGGTTGATATTGGTATGAAAAATGACATTTTTCTTTTTCAATTAAAATATTTTGGCATCAGTCATCCAGGCTGATAATACAGTGCAGAAAATAGCCTTCCTCAGTGTTCTTCCTCAGCTGCCAGTGTTCCCCAGCTCTGCCCAAGTGGTGGCCTTGGTTGTTTTCCATAGGAAAGTGTCAGTCAGGACAAATGTCTGTAGGACTCTGAAAGAAAATATGCAAGATCAAAAAAAAAGTTTGAATATCATAGTGTCACAGCCAAACTAAGTCTCCCAGATGAGTCTAATAGCAATCATTCCTTCTTTTTTGGTTTTACCAGTATTGAAGATAGGTAATTGGCCTAGATGCCAATCACGGAGGAGTTACCACCACTTCTAATCGGCCCAGCCTTGGCCAGGGGCATGTCCATCTTTGGAGCCATCGAGGATTGGCTCTGCCAGACATGGTGGAAGATTCCAGCAACTTCTCACAGAAACCACCTCTGTGGCCCCTCCCACACTACCAAAAAGCAAGCCATGCAAACTCAATACATGGGCACAGAAAACATATTATGAGGTCCACCAAAAAGAGAAGAAGCATGATTTCCTCTAAGTGACAATTAGAAATGCTTTAGATTCAGAATACTACATCCAGTTGCTGCTGTCTCTGGGCTATTTGCAGACAGTTTTCAACCTGTATTACTCATATTTTACTGCATGACCTCGCTCCAGCTTCCTTCCCAGAACCTTTGGTTCTCTCACGCAAGAGGCATTTGAGACCACCACTGGTGGTGAGATAAAGTAAAGGTTATACTGATTTCAGACTTGCTGCTGCCTGGAAATGCTGTAATCGGTGGCATGAATTAAATCTTCTCCAAGGAGTACAGAAGACGGCTTCAGGATTGCTTGTTCACCCTTTTCCTCTAAGTAGTGCTGGCCAACTTCTTTATACAACTGCCCTGTTTTTTCCTCTGGTGGACACCTGGCTCTTGCCAGGTCCCAGTGAGCTCACCTGTTCTGGGGAAGGAGAGCCAGCAGGACCACTTGTATTCATGGATAGCTGAATGTCAGCCAGGCCTCATTTTAGCCTGTAAGCATGAAAAAAGCACCCACCTGAGTCTGACTTAAACTTGCCTTCCAAGTATTTGTGAGGCTTATTAACTATCCTGAGAGGCCTGTGTTGAAACAAGATTTTGCAAAAGCTACACTTTTTCTAAAAAGGCAGGTTTTTAATGTATTGACTAATAATAACTTCCTCACCAGGGTACTTTACAGCAAAGACTAATCACACTGTGTTGCTTGAAGGTTTTCCTGGCTTTGTGTAACTTTCACGAGTGAGCAGACAGATCTGTTGTTGTGAGCTGTGTCAAGAGTTTGCAGAAACACTCACTGCATGGGCTCTTCACTAATATCTGGTTGCCACAGCAAAATGATGCAGAAGTCTTCCCAGAGGGAGCTCTGAAAATCATACGGTGTGCAGCACGATTTGAGGTTGTTACTGTGAGTTTCTTAAGTTTTTATAAGGGAAAAAAACCATATTGTGAAACACAGAGCCTTTCTTACTGAACCTCAACAAAGCCTTCGTTTTGGAACTGCTCCCAGAACTATCTCATCAGGTCTAGAAAGCAAAGGAAACAACTGCTAAACATAACATCCCAGAACTGCACAGCACTGCTCTCCTTTGTACAAGCTGGATTTTCCAAGCACATCATGAAACTGCAGGTGGATGTGATGGGGTCTTGATGAACTACCAATCTGGATGCCATTAGCACCGGCCCTTCTGGGAGGCCCTCTCAGCTGAGGGGCAGCACACCCAGGCATTCTGCATCCATGCCAATCTTAACCTTTCTATTACAACTCAGAAAAAAAAATTGCCAGAGGTAAAATAATCTTTCTTGACATAGAAAAATTACTGCAAAATTATCTGGCAGATAAAAATAAGTAGGAATTTATCTGAGACATGCAGCAGAGCCTAACTTGCAGCAAAAGGGAAGAGAATGAAGTGTCTGAATTTAAAATAATTTTGTGTGGAAACTCCTCTTCCAACAGAAAGTTTTGAAGAGTAGCAGGCAGATTATGGACAAAAAGATTAGGAAGGAAGCTTCTATCACTGAGCTAAAGCAAAGAAGAATGCAGAAGGGAATGACTTAATTTTATAATTAATTTTATAATTAATCGAATAGTTTAAAATGTTTTGTTCATTTTCCAAATGCATGTTTTCCCTTTTATATACAAGAAAGGCAGGGAACATACAAAGTCAGGGAACTCTGTGCTTGGAACGTAGCCTGGTGAGGGATGTGATGGTCATCTGTGTTCACAGAGCTTATTTTACTATTTGGACAGCCCATTTAAACAGTTATGTCTCCTGAGTTTTACCAAGAGCTGCTGGAGATCATAGAGGTTTTTTCCCAGAGTTTCTGGGATAAACTGATTAGTATACTTTTAAATAACATAATCCTTATGACCTGAATTATGGTAATCTTGCACAAGACAGGAAGGAGCATAATGCTGTGAACAATTTTTCTGTTACTAGTATAGCTTTTTCACAACCAGGGTGTATTCATCTCACCTTAGGAGAGACAGCTACCTTTTAGGCCTCTGAAGTTGTGTGAGACATTGAAAGTGCAATTAATTTTGTCAATAATGACATCTTTGCAGTCAGTAGCATGCATCTTGTGTGACTTTTTTTTTGTCCGAGTGAAACCACAGAAGAGAATGCAGGGAACATCTCAGGGAAGAGTTATGAAGATAAAATAGAAGACAAGGGAAGGAAGGAAGGAATTATAGAGACTCAGGACAGAAAGAACAGCAGCTTCTAAGTCCCAACTGCTTGTGAGGTAGCACGTTAGAAGGAGCAGAAGACAGCCAGTGTCCTGGAGACGACACTGCTGAACAGTTTACGATGCAAAAACACAAATTTACAAAAGAAGAGCCAGGTAAAGTGTGATTTTGATTGAGGGAAAAGAAAATTTGCCTTGAGGAAAGATCAGAGCCAGGATGACTGGACTAAAGAGGGAACAGGAGAGATTGAGAGCAGCAGTAGGAAAGGTTACACAAATCTTTAGATGAGGGGGAAAGTGCATAGTAGAAAGCACATGACAAGGGGAAAGGAACAGCAGACACAAGAGAACAGTCCCAAAAGGAGATGAGGTATTAATGAAAATATAAGCATATGTATCTCTGCCTGGTGCATACAGACAGAATCTCTGTGTGTTTATGATCCTGGATATAGGAATGAACAAAAATGTAAAAGCTGAAGTTCTGAACAAAGAATATAAAGAGAATGTCCAGATATAATCTACACTTTGAAATGCACATTCCTCTGAATGTCTTCCTTTTTCAGGTTAAAGTTCACCCATTAGCCAGCATGCCTTGATATTTGCAGTTTGACAGTATAACCAGCTGTGTTTTATCAGTTCAAAAGGGAGGAATCCATGTTAAACCTTGTGGAAAAGGAAAAGCTATGAGCAAATCATATCACAGGAGTCAAGGGAAAAAACTTTAATTTTTTTCTGGCTTTAAAGGCTTCTAGACATTATGAACACAAAATGTACACTAAGCATATTTAGAAAGGGAAAAATTGTAAGCAGGGAATGCCTCACTTGTTAATGCTATACAAATAGTTTAGAAGATGTAATGCATTATGGACAGATTAACGCTTTTTGGAGAATACAAATTATGGGAAATCTTTAAGTAGATAACAAATCTGCAGAGCAACATTTCAGCTGCCTGAAGAATTCTGCTTCTGGAGACGTGTCAATATTACCTTCATTAATTTTGTTTTTCACATAAAATTGTGGGGATTTGTATTTTTTACATCAGATGGGGTTCACATTCAGTACCCAAACTTATCCCATCGGGTTTTCTTCTGTGAGGAGAAGCTAGTAAACAATGATGCAATTGATACGTGGCACTCATTCACACTCATGGTGAGAGCACTCAGTCAGAGGCAGAAGCCAAGGGAAGAGCAATCCTATGCTGGCAGGGTGTGTACAAGGTGGCATTTAATGTCAGTGCATAATTAAGCACAAATAGAGATTTATTGCTGGTAATGATGGCCAGCAGTATTGCAGATTATTTTGGTTTTTATTTTTGGAAAAAGGAAATGTTAACCATCGTTCTTTCCTTGTGTCACACAGTTCAGACACACTTTTCAACTAAATTAGCCATAATGTTGACATAATCTTCATAAATGTCTCAAACTTAAGGGAAAAAAAAAACAGGAATTAATTGTGTTCATTATTGTTCTGATTGATTTGGCAGCTTTCACAGATATAAACAACATGTTCTCATCTTTTCTTATGTTTGTATTTTCATCTGACAAACAGTCTTTTATCCAACCCTTTGCTGCTGTAGGTAGCAAAATTGTATAAACCATTTCAGAAACTGCCAGCTCCATCTTAAAAGTCATACGTGTTTTCATGATTTCTCAGAGTTCAGCACCTCCTGGGGTTAGGAATTCATTCCCATTTTCCAGGAAAAAGATAATCATTGTACTCACTTGACCCCCATTTTCATGCCTTTAGCAGAGCTGTTTGGGGAGTTTTTCACTCTCTCTTATGGACTGTCCTCTCCCAAGCTCTCAATGTTTCACACTAAGTAGGACAATTTCTTTTAACTTTTTTGCATCAGATACTCCTTTATTAACTATCTTTAGCAATTCTCCTCTACAGCTCAGCTCTGAATGTCCATGGCCAGAAGTGAACATCCAACCTAAAGGTTTCTTTAGCATCTTCTGTTGTGATTCTATATGTATAACAAGTCAGTTGAAAATATTTCCCCTAAGGCCTTTTAGGACAAGTTTCCTTTTTATTTTTTAATTTAGCTGATTATCTGTACGTGGGCATCCCGTAACTGATCTATGAACCCACACATGTAACAAATTCCCAGTTTATTAGCAGAAGTTTCTCTTCGTTTGCAAGGACAGGGCATTGAATCTTGTTTATTGAGTAGCTGAGTGTCACATCCTCTGTCACTCTAGTCTGCCAGGGCACCCAGCTCTTCTCAAGGTAACAACATGCCCTGCAACACTGGACATACCTCTCACCTTCAAGAAACTGCAAAACGTCACCAGCACAGCCTTATTTTTTATCCTCTTGTCATTAATATAAATACATTGCACAGTGTCACTCCCTTTCCGTGCGTGCTCCCTCCTCTCTTGCCTGCCTGGGTGCTCACCCACCCTGGAAACCCTCTGTTCATCCCTCCATCCTGCAGCATGCCTGTGTTTCCCATATAGATCACTAAGAAACCTGAAATCTGGGACACACTGCATTTATTCTTTTTTAAATAGGAGCCTATCCATTTACACCACTGCTACACACCTTGGCCATGCTGCATTTTCTCCCATCCTCAGTATTATCAGAGGTGTGGTTTTTTAGTAGTAAAACTTCTCTTGTTTTCTTTCCCACTGGCTGTTATACTTTACCTAATCACCAGTGCTATAGTTGTCACTGAAAACTGAATCCAAGTAATCACTTAATTTTGGTGTCATATTTTGTATCCTTAACCCTTATAAAATTCTCACTGCCTAGCAGAGTCATTACTCTTCTTATACCACTAAACAACCTTCTGTTATTTGTTTTAATATCCTTTTCTGGTGTGTCTCAGTTAGGTGTGTTTGGCAATTTGCACTTCATTCTACCCCATTTTGACCTCTATGACTGCTGATGCCCCTTTCCCCACACTTTGAAATCTCTCTCTCCTCTATTTAAGGCAGTTATTTATCTTACTGAACCTGGACAGTTTCTCTGTAAGATTTTCCTCATGTCTGGAATAGAGAATTCTGTCACTTCAACAGACAAATTTGTGGCCACTCACACCCTGGAATACCTGGGTGCTGCTGTCATCAGTACCATTTGTCCTTCAGCCTACTCCAGACGAATTGGGGTATCTCATAATGCTTAACACAATCCCCAGTAATCTGCATCTCCTTAACACTGTTACAATATCTACACATACCTCTTGCTCTCCCTGATACCCTTCTCTCACCCCTGAAATCCAGGGATAAGGCTAATTAAAGAACCCTGTCAATCATAATTGATATTTAGGAACCATAAAGTCAAGCTCCTTTCAAAGGCAGGACTTGGTCTTCATTTGCTTTTGCTCCAATTTGGTTTCACTTCCCTTCCCTGTAGCCTCTCCTGTGCTACTATAGTCTATGAAACTTAGGAACATTTAACATTTCTATAATGCTCAACACACTCAGGCACAGCACTCACGTGTACATGAACAGAATCCTGTCAGGAAACACGGATTTGATTTTAAATGACCATATGCCAGGCTTTCTCATAACTTTTCCATTCCATTAAATCATCTAAAGAAATAATAAGACAATATTTTAATTCTGTAACAAAGCAAATATAAAACATGGCTATTTCACTGAGACAACCAAAAAATATTGTCACTATGGAACAAGCCAAAACTCATATGAGAAATGAAATTACCATAACATGCCAACTACTCTTCTCAAAATAACAAACCCTTTTCCAATACATGAACTGCCGCTGTATTTTTACTAAACTCTCAACAAAGCAGCATGATTCCAAAGTTACCAGAGCAGTTTTGATCAGAGCAATGGTTCCATCTTTCAATTCCTCTGTAGCTGCAGCTGAGAAAATGAGGAGCTAAAAAAACCAAAAAGAATTACATCATATTTTTAAAGAGACAGTAGTAATCTCAGTCATATTCCCTGGGTAAATTAACATAGAATCTCCCCTCCTTCTTTCATTTTTCTTCACTTGACACCTCTTCACAATGCTGATTTCACCATCTGGCTGTGGTTTTTTAATCAAGTCTTATGTTAAAAACTCAAATTAAAAATGAACAGGGAGTGGGAGATACCAGTATAAAGAACTCTAAGAGATTTCTCAAGCAACTGCACTTTACTTTTTTCTTTTTGGCTCCTATAGTTTTCCCTGTAGGAAAGATTTCTTATCTAAACTTTATTACTTCCATACTCCTACAGGTAACCCAGAAGTTATAAGCGCCACTTCGAAGGGTGCCCATTTCCCCAGAAGCTGCCTGTGCCTCCAGGCATGGCTCTTCCTGCTGCTGGGCACCCTCCTACCTCTCACCCAGATTTGCTCAGGCAGGAGTGAATCCAAACAGCTCCCTACAAGCCCTGCCCTTTGCATCCCAAAGGAGATGTTCCTCTGGCCAAGCAGTAACAGCTCCTCACCCTGCCTGATTTTTCCTCCTTCCTTGTGTTTCTCTCTACAGCAAAGGTAAGTGCCCTTCATCCCCTACAAGCCTAGAAGCAAATCTAAGCAAGACCTGAAGGCAAATTTAAAGGAATTGCGTGGAAGGAAAAAAGTACAGCTACATTAATTCTTCTGAAAAAAGAAAATTTAAATAGTAGTAAAGGTATTATTCTTACTACTGGGGTAACCGCTCCAAGAATAGATCTGGAAAACTGGCTGAAGCATTGAAAAAAGTAATCTTCAGACACAGACCTGAGAAAGAGAGAAAGCTCACAGAGCTATCTGTTCCCAGACACCTTTGTATGAGCAGCAGGTGCTCCAACAGTGATTCCCAAAGACTTTGGACTTCCAGGTGCCCCAGAACAATGCCCATTTTTTAGGATGGTCATGAGGTCTGAGTAGAGCTTCATCAAGGCTTGAATGTTTAAGAAGTTCAGCAGGACTTATTTTCACTTTTAATGGCAGCTCTGAAATTAGCGCAGCGCTTCACTCCTATCAGCTCCCTCACCCTTCTTTATAGGCCATAGCTGCTCACACTCCAAAATCCAGCAGGAATAAGAGCAGCCACAGCATGCTCCCATTTCTGTAAACTCTGGTGGTTACAAGCATCTTAAGAAATTAAAGAAAACACCTTAAAACACATGTACTGAGCATGCAAGTTTGAAAAAAAATTTTAAGAGGAGATGGGTACCACAATCCTTTGGTACAGAGTGAATATCATCTGAGTCATGCAGGAGACTTGTGCTGTACAATATGCCCAAAGACAGAAAATGTAGACATCTACCCCCACCAGGTGCAACTTTGAAGGAGTCTTGGGATCATGCAGGATAGAGCTTCAGCTGTTCAGTTCATTAAAGAGATAATTTAGTCGCGTTAGTAACAACCTCCATGAGGAACAAGAGCAAATGATGGAAACTTCCTCAGATGTTAAACAAAGTTCTGATAGTTTAAAGATTACTAGACAAGCTAGAAAATAAATACACAGATTTTTCACCAGAAAAGCAAGTAACTCTTGAAAAACTAAACATAGTTTACTGGGTTTTTTCACCGGGAAGATTTCCATCATGATTTGCCTTTCCCTAAAGAAATGAGGGAAAATGAGAATGAATTCAGGTAAATCCTGCAATGTGTGTTACATAGGACATTGGTCTAGATCAGCACTATTGTGCCTTCCAAACTTGTAGCCTATGAATCTCAAGGAAAAAAGTAAAAAAGAAAAGACATTTTCAACAGTCACTCTGACTCTCTAACACAGTTATCAACATTTCCAAAAAAATGGAGCCAGTTGTTCTTTTCTGCCCTGGAAAAGTTCATTAAGCTGTTATTTGTTTGTGCAACAAAGAGCCCTAGTGACCTGAAGCACTCAGCTGTTTCGTTTTGCTGCATGGAGGTCCAGTGGAGACATCAGCTGCAGAAATGCCCCACTCTGACCGATGCCAGAGAAAATACAATTGGAAAAGCACTGAGCTCATCCATTCTCCCAAGGCCCTGGTTTGATTACATCATGTGTTCTGTGTATAAAGGTGACTACAGTAGAGATGTGATAGGGGAAATTGAGAGATTGAACCTGGTGACATAACTCCCAAAGTCTGTCCCCTTCAGTCACCTTTTCTCCTTTTCCCAGCTGTCAAACTGACTAGTTACAAAATCTTTTGTAATTTTCCCCTTCCCATTTTAACATATTTTTATCTGAAACCCACTATGGAGAAATATTCGTTGACACTTTCTTATAGCTGGCTTTGTGACACTTTATTACTGTCCAAGATGACAAGGCTACAACTTAGACAACCCAGGAAATTACACATACCCACACACAAAATGAAAGAAGATTGATATAATAGATTCTGGGTTTGGAAGGGACATCTGCAGAGCATTTAGTCTGGCACCTGGCTGAAAAACAGGGCTAAATTCAAGTTTGGATTCAGAGAACTCTCCAGTCAAGTTCTGAATATCTTCAGAAGATGGAAACCCCTCAGTCTCTCTAGAGTCTACATCTTCCAAAGCCACCACACATTTGCAGTTACTTCTCCTTCAGGATGTGCATGTTTCCATCTGGCACACCACTTCTTGGGAATCCCTATTTTGGCTTGGCATCAGCTTGTGATCCTCATTAAAATAGCTCCTCAGCCCTTGACCATTTGGCCCACATCATTTCCTGACTTATTGGAAATCAGGAAGAAAAGCTAGACCCAGCATCAGTAGTTTCTGTCTTCAGGCAGGAGGCAATCACGTGTTACTGACTGGATCATAGGTTTTGGAAGACTTCCATGGAAATCTCACAGCACAGAAAATTGTTCTGGCATCTTAGAATCTCAGCCTTTCTGAATCAATGCTCTAGCTTTCTTCTAACAAATATTTTCCAGAGAAATCTTATTAAAAATTTTTAATATGATTTCAAAAACTTTACCACATGCATCCCATTTGCACTATGGCACAACTCTTTATAGCTATACCAACCCCCCCATTAGCTCTGTCCATGAAGCAATTGTGACAGCCCATAAAGTTTTGGGTAAATTTGGATTGTCTGCTGAGTGGAGTAAAACAGGTTTCTAGTTCATACTGCAGGCAGATTGTGCTTTTTTCACCCTGATTGAAAGTTGTTGTGATGATAGTTACAGGAAAATGTACAGCACTTGGGCAGCTGAAAGAAGGTGATACGGAAAACTGAGCAGAAAGCTGAGGCTCTGAAATTGACAGCGACCTCTTGATTTCCTTATTGGAACAGAACTGGAATTAATCAATTCTAGGCCACGATTTTAGCGTGATCTTAGCATCAGACTCATGACACTGGCAGCTGGAACATGCCTACCTATTAGACTGCGTGAAGTAAAACAGTGGCCAGGGTTTTAAATATAGACACTTCGCACACACACCTCTGGACCTATGTATGTAGGTAAAACTCTCTCTTTTTCTTAGGAACTGAGCACTAAAAACCATCAACCCTAAACACAGCTGCTAGGAGCCATGCAGCATTTTTTCATACCTATTTATTTATTAGCCTAAATAAAAATGTCAGAGCCTAATATTAATCTCCTGATTATGGAAACTTTGGGCTTGTGCCTGTTTCATTTCATTAGTATCTCAACAAAGAAATAAATCAGTCTGACAACTCAAGTATTTCTGGTTGTTTCAGAATTGGGATACCTTCAGGTAGCAGGGAAAAACAGTTTGAAAGGAAACCCACACCCAGAATCATGTGTAGAAAACAGCTGTCAACTCCAGAAGAGGCAAAGACTATGCATTGTCAGGTAGAGGAAAATACAGCAGTGTACTTATTTTCAAAGTACAGCCAGTGAGGAATGGGAGACTCCTTCCAAATTTCCACAAAACTTTGAAAAACTTTGTTTGTAGAAGTCAGCTGAAGTGCAACTGGTGCCAAAGGGAACCAGCTTTAAAAATCAGTAACAGCTTGATGCCTTACTCCTATGCAAGAGTTCAAACAGAGAATTAGACAGGAGAGTGAATGCCAACTGGAAGCAGGAACCTGTCCAAAGCATTGCTGGAATTCATTCACTGATTGTTACAGCCCTGGCACCTCCACTAAACTGACAAGTGCTCATTGTCTGAAATGGCCCAGGCTGCACAAGTCATTAGATGATGTTGGTTTTATAATATCTTCTTGGAAAAATCAGAATCTCTGTACCAGATGCAGGAAAATACTTATCCTATTATAGAAGAGAAGCTATCATATAACACAAGGAAGAAAGAAAATAAAAAGAGAAAAGTTAGTTGTTCTCCCTGTCTTTCCCTCATCACATCCTTTCTGGTATTTCTACTTATTTTGAGTAAAAGTGGCATTAAAGTACTTCATTTCACCTGCTCATATTCACTGATGTGCTAAAGAGCTTACTGACTGCATTTCCACCCTAAATCTCAGCTCCACATCCTTTTCTTCTGCAACAACTCTTCAGGCAGAAGCAGCATCTGCTGCCAGTGCTCTGACACCCCCCAGTCCATACCTGCCACTTTGCTACCCAGGCAGCCTTCTCTGCCAAGCAGAAAAGGCTGTGACTGAGCTCTTCATATTTTATCTGGATCAAATCAGCTCATGGCTTCAGGAATAACAGACAGACAGTGTAATTACACAGCCTTTTCCTCTTTGGAAACTATAATAACAACTTGCACAGAACACTTTAAAAAAACAAAAATAACCTAAGATCTCAGAAAATCCTCTGGGACAATCAGACAGCCTGTAGCTAACTCTCAAATTGTGTGTGGACAAAGAAGATGCAAGGATCTGGCATAAAGGTGATTGCATGCAAGATCTACAAAGATTTAGGTGATTTAGCAAATTTTCTGTAAGCTGTGCCTGCTGTGGGAGATTTTGGGATGTTGTACTCCAAAGGCTGCCTACATTTCAGCCATAGCATTAATCCTCTGTGAAGAGAAATGTGGAGCCTACAGCTCTCAGGTGCCTACAAGGTACTAGTTAGAGCTAGTTCTGCTTCAGCACTGAACCCCGTGAAATAAAAAATACCCATTAAATTAAAAAAAATACCCATTAAACAAAACACTGTCAGCACTGTCCTAATGGATGGTTCATCCACCCCACAAAAGCAGATATACCTGACTGGAAGCATCTTACAGAGTACCTCTCTTCCCATCCCTCCTACATTTACAACTGTGCCCCTCTCCAGCAGGGTTTGGCACCTGAAAAAATCAAACTAATTTAAATCACCAAGCAGGGGCCAGAAGGAACAATTTTCTTCCCATTGCAGTGCTACCCAAGCAGCAAGCAAAACCACCTGGCTCCATTCCAGTTTGTGCTCTTGGACGGGTCTCCAGATTCTCTTTTCCTACTCCTTTAATGTGCACACAGTAGCCAGAATTTGTCACCTTGCAGGCATGTAATAGCTACCCATTCTCACAACACCTTCCTGTGAATGTTTTTCATTTGTTCTTCTACAATCCAATAGATCTACAAAATATGGTCAAAACCAGGGGGTTCTTCAGAAGTTTTCTCTGAAAAAAAAAAAAGCAATGAGTTATGGTTATTAAAATAAGATGTAGTACTGCCTTGCAGACAATCTCTGGCTTTGTTATTGCAGGCACTCAGCCAACAGAGAGGCAAAGCAATGAGCAAATCTGCAGAGTAAAAAGTCTAATTTGAAGAATAATTATTATCATTATATTATGAGACCATGTTCTCTCACTGGGACCTGCATGAGAAGTTTCAGCATCCAACCAACATTTGGCAGCAGGTTCAGAAGGTAGGGATCTGCATGGCTTTTGCAAAAGTTACCAGTTGCAAAAGAGACAGAGCAGGAGGAGGGAGATCTCTGGCTTTCAAATAGTGTGTGGGGGACACTGAGGGCCACCCTGTCTCCAAGGAGCATGAAAAATGAGAGCTGGAGCTGGAGCAGGGCAGGAGCAGACGGTGTTTGCAGAAATGATGATAGTCCATATTCCACCTCCAGGCAAGTCTGGCAAAATACTTGCTAACATTGTTAGAACTGTGGTTTCATCCTGCTAAAGCTCCCTCAGGTTTTTCTGTTTGTAAAGAGGAAGGACTTCAAATCCAGTTAAGCACCACTTCTGTGAGAAATCCTGAGTCCAGGCTGGGCAAGCTGTCTTGTGTCACCACTCTCCATCCTGGTCAATGCCACACTGCCAGAGGACAATCCCCAGAGTGACACCTGAAATCAATGCTGAGCACTCAGGCAGCCCCTCTAAGGCTGGATATCTAGGCATGTCAAAAGCTGATAGGAAACATTAAATTTGGGGCAATGCATGAATCCCCCCTCCCACTCCTGTGTGAAGCACAGGACTTGAGTCCTTTCAAAGAACTGAAGCACCATAGACCCGGTTTCACAAGATGTGCTGTAAGCAGTAGGAGTCAGGTTTTGGGTACTTTTGGAAATCCTGTCTATTTAGGCACTCAGCCCTAAGTGATGGAGACATTTGGGTGAGTCTGACACTTGCAGCCTGCAACTTTTGCAGAGTGCACTGAGCCCCTTTGTTCACATAACAGGATTCATTTAAATTGTATTTAATAATCTCAAAATAAGAATGCCAGCCCTTGTGCACAGAGGGCTCCTGTCATTTTAAAGTCTGCCAAAACTAAAACCCAATGAACCCCACAAAGAAATGCAGGATAACCCTGTACTGCGACAGCAACTCATCTATATCAACAGCTGATAGGAGAAAAGATAAATGTTGGCCACAGACACCAGGAGTTACCAAAAGCCACAAGGGAAAAAAAAAGTAAAAAAACTCCTATAACAATATTTTTTTTTAAATTATATCTCTTAAAGGACAAGAGCCACAGAAGGAATACAGTAATATTCCTCTTTAACACTGATCAGGAAAGATACAAGCTGTAAATAAAATCATTTCAGGAGCCTGGTCTGAGCTGCCAAATGGGGCCCCACTCAGATACCTGGAAGGGTAGTGTCCGGCCAGTGGGTCATTTTGGAAAGGCTTGAGCTTTGTAGAAGTGTCCGTGAGCTTTGACATATCCTTGACACATGTCTACACATCCTCAAAGCACCTGGGAAGAGACAAACATATGGGTCTGAAATCTCCCAGTGACCTCATTATCCAAGGGTCACTGACTGGGGCGGCTCTCGCAGCTCCTGTCTGCCTGGGGAGGTTTTTAACCCATGACTGCTCATGTGGTCTGAAATGTTGAAGACAAAGGATTCTTCTCTGGCATTTAATTGAAAGCAGTCAAAGGCAGAAGCTTTGAGATTTTCACTTGTTCTGAATGAAGTAGTATGAATGGGCGAAGCCGAAAAATTTGCAGTATAGCTGTTCCAGCACAGACAGTGGGGAGAGGAAAGTTTGCCACCCCGCTGCCCGAGCAGTGAGGCAGTGGGACTCCTGCATTTCACTCCTTACGTCCCTTTCATCTTTGGCCTTAAACCCCACTAAGCCACCTGCTATCAGCAACTAAAAAGAGAGAGTAGCATGCTGATGAGAAACCAAAAAACACAGCAGCTCCTGGGAAAATTGTGTGTTCAGTGAGGGCAGCTCCCTTCCGAAGTGGAAGAGGCAATGGTTCATCTTGGGCAGCTGACAGCTGATAAGCAGCAGGCGAGAGGGAGGAGAGGAACCCCCTCCCATGCCCAACACTTCTGCTGAGAGGTGCTGGCAGAGCTTGCGGGGACAGGGACAGAAATAGCTGTGTCCAACTGCAGCAAAAGCTGCAGGACACGGAGATTTGTGTTAGCACGTCGATGCTGACGCAGCAAGCACACCAGCACAGCAGGCTGAACCACAGCCACCAAGGCAAGGTCTGGCACTCACCAGCGACCTGTTCTAGTGGAGAAACCTACAGAAAGGCTGGATGAAACAAAAAAAAAAACAAACCAAAGCTAGGAACTGCACTAAATCACATGCTCTTGTTTCCCTTGGGTGGCAAAGGTGAGTACTCACCTTCCTGTGAGCTGCAGAGTAGCCTGCTGGCCAGCTCCTACTTCCAGCATCCTTTGTTCATTTCTCCTTCCCCACAGCAGCTATAGTATTTGATTACTTTCAAAAAAAAATTTTAATGAATATGTATAAATATATAAGCATCCAGAGAAAAATCACTGTAATGGTCCTCTTTATTGGCTTATCTAACCCATTAATTTCAGTAATTTCCCTGAAGCTGGACTTTAGAGGATAAGTTTCCACTTTTTCAGCACTTCAACATCTGAAATTTGCATGATATCTTGCAGTTTGACATTGGTTTCCCCTGAACTTTCTGCCATCTATAAACTGAATGCTGCTGGAATTCATGGACCCGAAATGCCTGTGAAAGAGTGAGGCTGCACCAGATCATGGAGAGGTGGTCCCTGGCAGGTGGGGTAGGACATCAGCTGTCAGGGAAGGTCCTCCCCTAAAGCCTGATTCAGCAGTGGGTCTGAGCAGAGACAATAATCTAGAAGTGTTGTCAGTAAAAAACAAGGGTCAAAGAAAGAAAAATGCTCAGGTTATCATGTACCTAACTATATTCTGCAAAATTTTCCTCTGTGTTTCTATAAGAAAGAATATAATTCTGAAGACATTGAAGAACAGCACTGCTACCGTATCCTGGGCTGACAGTGGCATCAGTCCAAGCAAGGGGACATAGTTAAGATCTTCCAGAAAATTGCCCAAGTTACTCTATATCTGGCACAGCCTGCAAGTGAATTCCTCTCAAAAGTCACAAAGAGATTTGCTATTAACCTCATCCAGGCCAAAGTTTTGCCCAATATTTTGATTATGAAGTCCTCCTTTATTGCAGTATTCTGAATATAACATTACTTTATCTTGGCTTCTGGGCCCCACAAAATCCCGTTATAATTAATCTTACTTCTACAATAACTCTGGCTCAAAGGATGCTGTCATAATGACCATGAATATAATTGCCTCACCATGCTGCAAGCTGTAGTAAATCATCAGCCACCACAGAAAAGATCAAAGTAGGCTAATTAAACTGTATCCTCAGCTGTCTGCTGCAGGCATTTCAAACTGCTCTGGCTCCCAGCTGGAAATCAGTGCTTCACAAGAGCTAAAGCAACTCTGAACAAAGACCAAGAAAAATATATACTTGTACTTAAACAGCTGTTTAGTCTGTCAAACTGTAATAAAATGCTGAAAAAGCAACTGGTAGATAATGAATAATACAGTCAAAAGCATCTATAAGAATTATCAAACTAGTGAGAAACAGGAAAGTAGGTACAGAATGTATTGAATGGTCTTGATTTCAGTCATGTAGAAACAGCACACCGTAATTTTCTTAATTAGAAAAGTATAAAACATAGAAGTTCTTGGCAAACCTCTTTGGGTTATCCACAATTATAACTAGTTTCCCAATGAAGAAATGACAGTGTTTGCTAAGGACATTTATTAATTTTAGAACAACTGGGATTGTATTAAGGGGCTGATCCTTGATCCCTCTACCTGGAGTTAGGAGTCAGATTAACTTGAAGTGAACTACGCCTCTCTCCCAAAGACTTCCTAAATTACCAAAATTTTGCAGCATGGGGCGTGAATGAAGAGCAGATAAATTCACATTCCTAACTAATTCACAAAGAGACTTGGATTTTAAAAATGAGTTTTCTGAATCATAGAATTTATTTCATGTCAATGCAAAACATCTGATGTTTCTAAGGAATTAAGATCCAGCACTAAGATGTTCTTTGGGCTTTTCTGTGTTGATATGAATTCTGGCTGGCCATCACAAACTGCAGTGGGTTGGCCCTGGCCTTTTCCCTACAAAATGTGTTTCTGAGTGGTATCAGTGACTAATGACCTAAAAATGGAGGTAGGAAAAAAAGGGGAAAATGTATGCTTTTGAAATAGTGATTAAAAAATTAAATACTTTGGTGAAGAATTAATATTTTATTTACAAAAGCAGTCTTGATGCAGCTCTATCCTCATCCTACGAATTTCTTTTAATACCACATTTTCCTACATGCACAACAGCCTCCATCACTCCCAGTGACCTTCTTTCTCCCCTCCCCTCTTCAGATTCAGGGAGGCAATGCCACAGACCTTGCAAGGAGTGGTGAGGAAAGAGAGAGCCCAGCAGGAGAGCTCAGCTCAAAAAGAAAAGGAAAACTACGCATTTCAGCTACAAAACCTGACAAGAAAACAAAGCAGCATTCCTAAATCAATGTATTTCTGGGTTTGGAAATAACCCAAAATATTTTTTTTTTCTCCAGGAAGTGGAATTTATGAAAAAATTGTTTTCTGGAAAACACAACTTTAAAAAACTGTGCAAAAAAATATTTCCATTCCAAAGATAAACCCCATGTTCATTTCAGGGTTTAATTTGTTTACTCTAAAAATTCTAGATGAAGGATTCTTCTGTTTAATTTCATGAGACATCAGCAAAACCAATTTTTGACAAACTTTATTTTACTTATACCACCAAGATAACGCTTTTTGTGTTGAAAGTCAACAGGATTCAAAACATATTGAGGACAGCTCTTAACACTACATCTCTTTTTCCATCCCATAGGCAGAACCAGGAAACACAGGAAAAAGTTGCTCTCACCAGCTGATCTCAACTCTTAAAAAACCCTCCAGAGCTCCACCATTTTCCCTCAGTTGAGCACTTGCAGGGGCTCCTGTGTGACAATTAAAATATCTGTACATGAAGTAGGGCAAAAAGGAGGCATCAAGGACATCACATGCAGATTGGGTCCCCAGTAAGGCAATCTATTGATCAGGAGGAGCAAAAGCAGAAAAGAACATATTATCATTGTAATCACAGATATTTCCCACAGCAGCAAGAAAATTAATGTCTAAAGACAAGTAATAGGTTGGGCAATTTTTTTTTATATTTGGTGTGGTGATTAAGCCTAAACAATCACCTCAGTGTGGCTCAGCCCAAATACTATTTTACTGCTATTAGGAGAAATGAAATTAGAAAAGCAAGCTTTGGGCCAAATGAAAAGAATTGCTCAGCCTAAATTAGAACATTATTATCTTTTCAAGCTATTTCACTCCTTTTATAAACGTCTTTCTATATATGTTTATTTTGGAATGGATATACTGCCTAAAAATGGCAAGTTCAAAAATTAAATTTTCAACACATGGAAAGGAATCTTGGTGCCATTTTCCATTACCATTTTCTCTTGCCTCTCCCTACTTTTGCCATATCCAAAGCACACTGTTGACTCAGTCTTCAGAGTAGGGATTTCTCTGGCCAAACCGTAGGCACCCCTCAGGCAGAGTTCTCCATCTCCATAAGGCTCAACCCAGCAGAAAGGTGGGAAGCACCTTGGACAAATCACACCTCAGAAGCGCCTCTTTCTCCCACTGACTATAAAAGGCCTCTAAGCAACTAGCTCAGATGGCTCCTTCCAAAATGCCAGTGTTTCAAGGTAGGTGAGCTAAATACCACCCCTCTAGCCTGCCCCTACTACAGAATCTGTGTTTCAGCCCAGCTGCACTGTGGCACCTTTGAGCAGGGGCTGACGTGTATGGCTTTTGTGGTCTGGGTTATTCCAGATTTATTTCCACTCCAGCCAAATAGACCTCTTTAGTTCAGCTCTAGTTATTCCAGTTTTGGCCATAAAACAGGAGTGTCCCTTAAGTGGCTCTTTGTTCTTTACACTACATTAATAACAGGAGCTGTGCTTATTAACTCTTTGGAGTTAACTCAAGGCTGAGATACTCAAGGCTGAGTGCAATATTCAAGGCTGTTAGGTAGGAAACACTTTCCCAGTTATCCGTGCAACAAAATACCATTCTTTTATAACTGATTAAAACAACATCTGGATGTTTCTCCAAGCAGAGCAACCCCAGAGAGTATCCTAGGAGTAAAAGACAAAAAAATACACAGCGTCTATTCTTTAGTAAGGTCTGTCCATCAATTCTCACCTGTCCTCAGGTCCCAGTCTCTGTATTTTTCGTGTGACATGTACAGGACGGTTAGACCTGGGAGGGTGAGAAAGAGAGACAGCAGTATCCAGAGCCAGGTGGAAATGGAGGAGTAATGCCTGGGGCCACAGGCAGTATTGGAGTACAAGAAATGTCCTTTAGAGTGCAGTGCTTTGCTTGCAGCAGCAGTAATAGAGGATGCTGCCAGGAAAAGCTGTGGACATTTTCTGCAGGCCACTGCTCTTGTTCACTACCAGTGTCTGAGGTCGCTGGATTAGGGACAAAAGAAGATACAACCCTGACCATTCCCTGTAACATCCATTTTGTTCATGAATTCGTCTAAGCCTGCTTGCAGACACTGTGTGCCCTCCAATGGCAGCATGTTCCAGAGGTTCATTACACAGCCTGTAAAATTTGCCTCCTTATTTTTTTCCAAGAGGTAGATGAGATTTATCAAATGCTAGAAATATTCCTTTCTCTCCACTGATTTGAAAGGGCGCTTACATGCATCTTTCAGGTGATTCAGGAAGGTGAGTCAGTGTTCACTTCCTAAAGATATTTCTTAAGGTTGGGATTGCATTCAATAATATTTTTAATTGTTTCTCTTTGATCACTAGTTGTAACTAAAAGCCAAAAATTCCTACTTATATATGTATAGACCTGTGTAGAGAGGCATGTTTTCCTCTCTGTGTTTCTACCAGAGCTTACACAAGTCATGTCCTTCTTCCTGTATCAGGGACATTAATAAAAACTAAGTGCAGCCATAAGAACTTCTGTGTCCAGAAGTTTCTTTGCATATGACAATTAAATCTAACCTCCCATCTCCCAGTCCACAAATCTCAATTAACTTTCCAGAACTTCTTATGGGGATTGCTAGCGCTAACCTCAGGGAGTGCCTGCATGACTGTGGTCTTTCAGCTAGAGCTGACTTCCAGGGGCCACCCAGCTGCTCTCTCACTCCCCCTCCTCAGCAGGGCAGGGGGAGATTTAAAGATTAAAAATCCCATGGCTTGAGATAAGGAGAGGGAGATCATTTACCAATTATCACATTAAAAAAAGCCCTTGACTCAATTTAGGGAAAAATTGTTTGATACACTGACAATTAAAAAATAGGGTAGGATAGTGAGAAACAAAAGCAAAACTAAAAACACCTTTCTCCTTGCTCCCCTTCTTCCAGGCTCCGCTTCACTCCTTCTTTCCCAGCTCTTCTGCTTCCCCCTAAAAAGGGCTCTGTCAGTCTTAGAAAGCACTTGACTGCATTTCAGGTCATGGTTTTTGCATTTCAAATCCATAAATCTCATGTATTCTACTTCAAGACAGTTCTTGATAGTTTCACTCATGATGAACAGTACTTTGTCTCAGCTACATTTACAGGCCTGTTTGAGCAAACTCTTTATGAGAGCTGAGAAGAGTGAGAGGAGACCTGCTGGCTTTTAAACTGAGACTTCAAGTCAGAGAAAAGCAGTAAATACAGGTTTGAACTGTCCCACTCTTCTCCCCGCCTCAAATAAATACAGTTACAGCAGGGGAAAATAGCAGATTCCTACAGTTTGAAGATGAGATTCCCTTTAACCTCTTAATGGACTGCATCCTGAGGTCTGTCAGTAGCATCACACACACATCCCCATTATCCACTGTGAAAGATCAAGCAGAGAATGGGGGAGAGAATTGATTTCCTGTCCATGGAGTGGCAGCTCCAGCACAAGTCAGTGTTATCTGGAGCACTAAAGTGGAGCAGGGCACTTTAGGACAAAGGCTTAATGCTTTATCTGCTCACATAAATACTTTCAGATAAAAGAAATTGGATTGAAATGACATTTTAACTGCGACACCAACTGACAGGAGTCAGGGAGTGCCCAAGATAAGGCCACATCCTTTATCCTCTGCAAAAAAAGGAGACAAAAGGCCCGGTTCAAGTTAAGACTGATACATCAGCTTCTTCTGTGAGTTATCACCCATGAGCTTTGTGTACAGATCCATATGGACAGGCAGGAGGCAGATTCACTGGAAGAGTCACATTTCAACACCGTAGAATTTTGTTGATCACAAGCTCTTCCTTTGAAGACATCTGCTTAAGTACCAGTTCAGGAAGATACCTGAGCAGGGCCTTCAGATGCTCTGCTGCCTGCAGACTTTGTGAAACCACACTCACCACCTCTGAGTTTTGACTAGAGGAACAGGCTCCTCTTTCAAATTTGCCCCTTGAGGTGCCTCTCCGGAAGCATGGTTCCATTTCTCCTCCTACTGCCCATTTCACTTGGACAAATCTGTGTGAGTCCAGCTCCTGCTGGCAAAATTTCCAGCTGGCTTTACTTGAGTTTTTTGACTTAAAAAGAAGGAACAGATCCCCAGTTTTTATCCCTGCATCATCTGGAAAATGTCAAATTGTTGTTTGCTGAGAATTTGCACAAGAGAAGATTTTATTAAGCTGAAATGAGGAAAAGGAAGAACACATCCATTTGTTCCCAAAACTTACCATGGATATTGGCTGGATGTTGTGATATTCTGCTAGCCTTGGCCTCATAGAACAGGACAAGAAAACTCAAAAAATGCAGCAGGTAGGGGTAACTTTAAAAACATGAGGGTAGACAGGACTCTGCTTTGAACATACTTTTATGACCAAATACCAAGGATGCAGACAGCCAGAGGAAGGACAAATTGCCTTACATAGTGTAGTACATAAACACATAGGGATCTGACTTAGATATAATCATAAGTCATTTTCAGTAGTTCCCAAAGGTTGTCCCTGACAGCTCTGCAAGCAAAGACTGATTCAGAAGAACTTCTGAGAACATGCATAACTCTTAGCAGGTGTCTGGTCCTGTTGAAATAAATAGCTGACTAAATAACTTTAATGAATTGGAATTCAGCAGCAGTGTGAAATAAATGGGGAATGCTCACAACCAGCAAGCACTACAGCAAACCAGCCCTGAAACATCCCAGACAATTTGTCCAACTCCTCTTACATTTGAAAGGTAACATTAAAGGCATAAACTTTATCACTGCAAGATAAGTGCTCCATTTCTAAAACTACATCCTGACCCTGTCAAGTCAACATGAAAAATGGGTGCAGACAAAACCTGAAACAGAAGGAGGGACTTGATACAAATTGCGAGGGTATAATATCTCAACTAAGTACTTTGTGACTCAGAGTTACCGCTGTTTCACAACATTAACAAAGGTTCCACTCAAATATTTTTAAAATAAAAGCATTCATCTTTTTTTCCTTTTATCAATAGGAAAAAAAGTAATCCCAATCACAAAGATAACATTCCCTTTAAATGTTATTCTTTTCCTGGAACATGAAAAACAGCAAATCCTTGCACAACAGATAGATTATTGGCAGTCCAACTTCTTGCAGTGCCTGGCACCCTGAGCCTGTGACCGTCTGGAGGTCAGAAGACACACTTGAAATATGAATTTCACATAGTAGTATAAATAATATCCACACACGTGGATTGTTAAGGTGTCAGCTGACTACAGTGTGCTAATAAATGGCTTTCAGCTATTTTGGTATAGACTGTAATACATAAACTCAAGTTCACAAAGGCTATAGACAAATTTATAGAAAACAGATCCATAAAGTGAAAATAAAAAGACTAACCAGGATAGTAAAAGGACTAGATTTATATGCTCTCCCAATAAACCATCTTCTCTGCCACTGCTGGAGACGAAATACTAGACTAGAATGACCACCGGTCTAAACAGTATGGTGTTTCTTATGTTATCATTTATAACTATCTGTGGTTAGTTAAGCCTAGCAAAACAGTTCCATGCTGCCAAAACCTCTGTCTTCAAAAGTTTGTCTAGCAAAAGGCGACAGCACGCACACCCACACACTCCGGTGTCTAAAATTTCAATATAAGTTTTGTAAGCACTTCAACATGTGGAGCCCTGCTGAATCTCCAGTGTTGATGCATAGCATTACAAAATTTCATATACCTGCTCAGCTTTCTGGCATACATATACCTGTTTTACTAAGTCATCTTTTGCAGACCTCCCAGGACCAATCTACAGATTACCATGTGCCTCAGATTGAACAACAGCATATCTTGGGAGAATGAGACTTGAAAACTGGCCCTGTAGGCAAGTTGCAGTTCAAGAGTAAGACACCAGATATCTGAATACAGACACCTACTTGTGAGCCAGCAATTCCATTACAGAGAGAAAGAGTTATCACTTCTGTTGCCTAAACACTGGGGGTTTCTGCCATCAAAGGTGCCTGTATCTGGGCCCATGTGGGCTTGGATAGTCAACACAAAGTTTATAGGAGACCCATGCCTGCTTGGAGCCAGAAAAAATCAGGATGCCTGAGGTCCTGTTAAATGATACTGAATGCCTAAAACAACTGAGTGGATTAGAGAACAGTTTACCTTAGCAGTAAGGGACAGCTACTGGCTAGACAGCTGAATGGTACCTGGAAGTTTAATGAAAGAGTTGAGTCAGCTGATGACTCAGTTGTCCAGGCAGAAGTATCTGGTGCCCCTGGAGTTGTCCCAGAGTGTCTGAGGCATCCACAGAGGGCTGATGAACAGATAGTTGTCTATCCAGAGTACCAGCCATACACCAAGCCTACCCTGGACATGTCATGTATGCTTGGAAGCCCTAGAAGAAGCAACTGACTCCTGCTTTCAGTCTCCTGTAACAGGAGCTGGACGCTTCACTTACAGATACACGCCGATGTCTACATACTTTCATACTGAGAAAAAACCTGCCTGCAGGGTTCTCTCTTGGTGATGAATGTACACTCAAAGGAGCAGCAAGTGTGACCCACAGGCCTTGATGAGTTCACCTCTGTCGTTCCTAAATGTAACATGTGTCCTCGCAATGTATTTTAAATGTGGTGATTACAGGCAATAAAGCACTGCCTCCATCTCACAAAGGCACCTTACATTGGCAGCATCAAATGATAAATAAGACGGGGCACTGGGGCTTTGGGGAGGAGATAAGACCTACATGGGAGCAGATTTCCATGCATATAGAAGAATGGATGCATATTTATCCACAGTGTCTAATCAGTCTGACTGATTGCACTGAGTGTGTGTACTGCATCTTTATTTTTGGCCTGTGCTGCCACTACAGCAGTAAGCTGCCACTGCACAGCAGTTCCTGTTTCAGGTTAAGCACAGTTTAGTCACAGCCAAATATTTCAAGATAATTTCAGAAGAAAACTTAGTGCCAAATTCTATCATAGGAAATCAAGCCTAAATCCATAATACATAATCCAAGGACCAGTCTTTACCCTATGAAGTATCAGAGGATGACCAGTTTAGCAAAGATTGTCATTCTCTACAGCCTTGTCCCTTTCTGTTGATTCCTTTGACTGTGGCTGTGTAGCTGAAGGCTCAGCTGTCCCGATATTTTTTGCGCTTCTCTACTTCCATTAGCTGCTTCTCCAGAGAGAACCAGCTTAGCCTAACACAGTAACAGCTTTTGTTTTACATCCATTTTCTGCTGTAGAAATATTGTCTGTGGAAAACAAATGAGAGTTTTCTATCAAAGAGGATGAACATTGCACACTATGTTCCATCATCTTTAAAATGGGCCACAATCTCTGACTGTCTCAGTCTCGCTTCTTCCATGGCATTGTTCCATGGGAAGAGAAATAGAGGGAAGATTGACCTTGCGAGGCTCCAAAGGCAAGAGTGTTTGTAGAAAAGGAGCAGTTGCTTATTATGACTTTCCTGATCTGTCGGAGAAGAGCACATGGTCAGAACAAGGCAAGTCTAGCCAGGCAATAAATATGGAGTGAAAAAATACATTAACACACTCACATACCACACACAATGTCACATAAATCACGTGGAATACCATTCTCTCCAGCTGAACTGTAGCTGAGTGTGGTGAGTTTAGCTTTCTAGTCCTTAAGGCTGTTTGCATGTCTAAGAGCCTGTTAAGAGCGGAGATGTGAGGTTGACCTCTTTTCTATACAGATTTCTGCTGCGGGCAGAAACAGCCATATTTTCACCCAGTGCTGGGCAGAAGGTTGCAGACAAGGCACACTTAAATGCTGAGCTCTCATTTGCACATCATGCCCTATTTTTTAGATTTGTTTCTTCCTATACGATTTATGTAGGTTGAAAATATTTATTCTTTCTGTTTATGGAAACTCAGCATCAAGACTCTGCAAACCCTGCTTCTTTCTGTCCTTAGAAGGAAGTAAGAGCTAGTGGGGTTAAGAAAGTAAGAAAGGTTCCCCTGCTGTGCTTGGTAGTAAACTTACCTTCTGATTATGGCTCCAGCCAAAATCCTTATTTCATTCACAACTACAACTATTTTCTATTTTGAATTCTCCTTCCTTTTTTTTCCCCTATACAAGTCAGACCTCCTGTTCATTCTTTCTTTGAAAAGAGAAAAGAATGGCTGAAGCTTCCTTTTTCCTAACATCTCTACTATATGTTTATACCCTCTCTGTAAAGCACCCCTGTGGTACATCAACAGACATTTCCTATCTTATGGAGGAAAGCATCCTTAAAAACTAAAATCAGAAAACTGCTAGTGTCAATGAGCCATGAGATCACTCTCAAAAGTACATCAGCAATATACATGAATGTTATAAATGAAACATAATGCCCTAGAGGTTCTGCTTGTTCTAAGAATATTAACCTTCCCTCTACTGTGGTTAAATCCTACTATCTGCCACATACGGTTTTGTTTCTGACTTCTCTAAGAGGAAGCTTGGAAAAAGTCACTCAGAATTAAGTAAGTTCCTTTTTATGTTCAGTGAAAGTATAAAAGTATAGAAAAGTAGAAAAGTATAAAAGCCAAAGAAAAGCAATAGAATTATGAGTAAGATAAGATAAAAATTTCTTTAGAGACCTTTTTTTCTAGGGTGAAGCAAAATTGAGAGCAAAAGAAGCTCTGGCAATTTATACTGGCTTGCACCCTGCCCTTATTTATGCATAATCTGAATTTCTGGGGGGCTACAGAAGTGTTAAGAACGCAGAGGCGCACTCAGAATAGAATGCATAGGCCACCATTAAGATTCATGCAGCTTCTGCTTCCTGATGTTCTGTATCTCCAATCTGCCTCAATGCTATTCCTGTTTGCATTCCCAAAGCATAATCCTACTCTTTTTACACATAAATTATGAGGGGGTGAGTTATTATTACACAAATGAATGAGGCTTCCAGGAATATGTCTTAAAAAATCGTAGTAACTGTGTTATGGTACATGCATAATACCAGGCTATTTAGTGACAGACCATAATCCTCATTCCAAATCATTATGGTCTATCATATCAATAGAGCCTTAAAGCCTTGGGAAAGAAGAGACCACAGTGGTTTCCCTGGAGCCAGTCTGTAGTACTGCAAAATACAGCTGTTACATGGAGACAATTTCAGGCCAGATATTCATAATTGCTGAAATTTTTTTGGAAAGAAATCACTGAAAAAAATATAGTAAGCATCCTTGTGAAAGGATAACTGCATATTTTTATATAAACACATCACTGCAATAGTCTACCTCATGGAATAATGGGATTTCAGACTCATAAAATCTGAAAGATACTTGCTGCAATTTTTTTGCATAGGTATCTGAATTATACTTGAATGCAGTTTCCCTTGCAAGACAAAAAATTTGGGGCCCAATTTTGATGTTTGGCAGTATTTCATGGCACAGCTTTATAAAGTGTTGTAAGTCCTTGCTTATCCTAAGGGATGAGGATAGCCTTAATTTCACAAGGCAAAACTGCCCAGCATGCAATCATTGTAAAAGTGGGTTTGGCAATTACACTTTAAAAACAGAAATGTGATGATTAAATCTGATGATTGATCGCTCTACCCAGATGTTTGGATCAGTAAAATCAAATTCTAAAATTCACAGATTCACTCTCATGGAGCTCACAACAACAATACCCCATTGCTACAATACAGCAAAGGTTAACATACAAGTTTTTAGCTTGAGCACAGCTGTACATGTGTGTTAATATGTGCATCCCTGAAACTTAAATTCACTTTTCATCAAGTTACAGAACACACAGAATTTAAGACTTCTTTTTCCATGGGAATGTCATCATTGTTACACTTCAACTGCTTATTAAGCAAATGTTACATACAACTGCATCCTAGCACTTAAAGATTTCATCTATTTCCTAATGAATTGTCCATATTCCTGGTGACTACAGTCCTTGTGATTGTGCCAGGAGCATGTCTTGCAATGAGGCACCCTGGCTAGGCTTTGTTTTGCAAAGAAATTTATTTCCTCATTTTACAGCCTTATGCATCATTCTTCATTTTACAAGCAGGGTGGAGACCCCCAAGAAGATGAGATGGGCATCTCAGGAGGCTCTCCTAATGAGCAGAGTCTGCAAATAAATAAATAACCCTGGAGCTCGGAGGTTTGCTTTACAGATACACGAGTGCACACACACAAGCTCACAGCTCCTGCTTCCATCTAAGGCTTTCTTTGTTCTCCATCATTTCTCAGGGAGTGCAGTATATCGCTTCCTACCCAGGCTTTCCACCCACTAAATCAAGAGAAGTTGTTTTCTCTCGACCTTCGGGAGCCTCACAAACAGGGACTCCTTCCTTTATTTTTTCAGTAGGTTTAGTGGGGCTTTTACTGTTCACAACCAAAGACAAGAGTGTACAGTAATGAAATGGATATCAAAGAAAGGCAACATCCACCATTCAAAAACACAGCTTTTACTGTCATTACAAAACAACACAAAACCTGTCAGTATGCTCATTCTCAATGTGTTCGTTTAGGCCCGTTTTCCTAAACTTGGCTTTTCCATAGCTGCATATTATACCTAGAAAAATGGCAAAAAGCTCTCAAGTTTCCCAAAGTAAATCCCCACACACACCTGCTAGTTTCTTTCCACACGGGCTGTGCAATTTGGGCATCACAGGCCCATCGCAGCCCCATCCCCCAGCAGATATGTGGAGCTTCTCTCTTCCCAAGCATCACAGAAGTGCTGGATTCTGAGCTAACACTTGTCTGGCAGCAGACTAGACTATGAAAAAGGGTCTATAATACCCAAGAGGAAGAAAATACTGCTTATTTCTCACAGTGCAATCACTTCAGGGTGCCTAACGAAGTCAGCAAGCACCAGGCTTAAAACAAACCCAAAGAAAGCAACTTGTACCTTGAGCACAAGCACAGCATGGGATTCCTTCCAAAGAGCACCGTGGAGCCTAAAATCACTAACTGGATCCTCAAAAGAAATGCTTCAAACTTCTTGGATCTATCCATGAGTGCTAAAATCTATCCTCTGGATGGGGGAAACTCCAAACTGCTGGTCATGAGAAGTGGGGAGGATAAACTATGGAAATAATTACATAAAAGAATAGTCAGGAACTTACTTTCTCTACTGCAGCAGCTGCTTCTGTCATCCATGGTGGTAGGAGATACATGTTCCATGTTATTTTTAATCCTTTCATTGCCAGCAAAATCCCAAACCTTTAAAATCAAGTTACAGCTGCTAAGTAGAAGCACAATTTCAGTTACGTAGCTTTTAAGTCCTTTAATAGAAAGTATTCTTCTTCAGTTGTGAAATTCCTAAAAATCTCCACATAATAGTAATATTCAACAGAACAATTTATCATCAACAGTTTAAGAAGTTTATTTATGTATGCATATGCTTTTTTTGAAAATTTTTTAGAACCAAAATTTTCTTTTTCTTAGTATTAGCTATTAGCATAATAGCTAATATTTTACTAAGTTTATTAGACTAATAACTTACAGAGATCTCTGATTAAATAAACAGTATCAACAAGAACAAAAAGTCTGTGAAAATTTTCATCAAGAATCTTTTTTTTCTGATTGTACTTCTTGGTCCAATAGAAGTTTTTGCAGTGGCTAACTTAACATAATTCCTGTCTTCATTTTCATACTTTGGTTTTCTACTTGTCATGTGATTCCCATTTTCTGAAATATGATTAATGAGTGAAAAGTATTCCTTTCATACTACAGCACACATCATTTGAACCACAAAAATATGAAAATATCGCTGACCAAGATCTCAGACAGACTCTACAGCTAATCAGACTCTCCCTGCCCTGGAGGTGGGCCCAAACCAAAATCTCAGCTTCAGACAATATGAGACTTTTGGAAATTTGCAATGCAGAGTTAAGCACCAGCATTTAAACTCATTTCTAATTATAACAGCCTGGATTTATAATGCAAATGTACTGTATATCGTGAATCTACACTGTGTAGAGTCAGTGGCAAAAGTCCCACTGACTCCCACAAGATCCGACATTATCTTCACAATGAAATCAACAAAAATAGTTGCACATTTGTGCTTATTTTCATTTGAGTGAAAACCTGCTCTCCTTTCAAATCCTTTCTATGTTTCCTAGCAAAGTAAAAGATGTTTAATATATAATCAGTCCTGTAGTTCTTAATCCACAAATAGTACCAATGCTAAAAACCTGCAGCTTCCTTTTACCATAATAACATTTTCCTTCCACATTTCAATTTTTGTATGAGGCTTGTTTCACTTCTTCTGAGCTCTAGAAGATGCCTGGGCATTTGCTATCACAAACAAGTCCCATAACAAGCTGTATGAGTATGAGCATTGTTAAAGCTGTGCAGTCATCCCCACTCTGATTTTGTTAGTCTGCTGCAGCTACGTGTAGGGAAAGTAGAAAGTCTTCTGAGCTCGGGGAAAGCCTCTTCGTTGTTAACTCTCAGTGCCCACATTTATTTCAATCCATATCCCAATGTCTGGGGCATGAGTCTATCATACGACTGAATTCCCATTCTTTTTCCTGGTTTCTCAGTCTTTACAGTATCCCCCAAATAAGCAGATTTTACCCATTCTTTTAAGAAGCCCACAGTGTATATGGAAAATATACATCATTTTCCAGTATGAAAATGTCCCAGCACACAAGCCAAGAAATGTACATCTTGAAGCCTTAAAGGATTAAATCTGTTTTGACAGTTACTGTAAATACAAAGGAATTCCACAAAATTTATTACCGCAGTGCAGTTTAACAAGCCTTCAGGTTAAGATCATGTTCCCTCCTTTCAGTTCAGACTGTGTGATCCTTTAAGAGGGATAAATGATTTGCAAAAATCATGTAGGGAAATTAAGATTGTTCACAAACCAAGTGGTAATTACTAACTGTCTGTAACGCATCTTCAGTGTTTCCTAAATGCACATGTGCCTTCTCGTACTTCCAAAGGTATGGGTGTCATGAAGTGACTAAACTGAATGGGAAGAAGTCTAGATCCATGAACACCGAGTTCAGAGGAGACTGCTGGAAACTGGGTGGAGGGTTTATAAAATATCGACAGAAAGTTTTTTTCACTTGAAGTTTGAAAGTTTTCATGAAATTACATCAGCTTTGCTAATAATTATCACATTCTGGATGTTTAGGTTAGGGAGCTAAAATTGACCTAAAATTCATTTGTGTGAGTTCTGTAAGAAACTGCAAAAGAGAAAGTTGTGCCCTCAAACAGCATATGGAAAGTAGGTTGAATTGAGTAGAATAATAACAATATAATATATCAGAGCTTTACAGCCTTGAGTGAGGAAATAACACCTTCCCATTGGAGAAACTGGAGTTCCGTAAAGGTAGAATATCTCCTGACACTGTGGTTTAAAATGCACCTCCTGAAAACCCACCATGTGTCCAGTGTTACACCAATAATGGTGCTGGAAGAGGTCAAAACCAAACACACTGCGAGAGAAGAATGAGACTTAGTGTTGAGACCAAATTAGTGGCTGATTTTCCCTGGGGAAAATCCATTTTGGCATGTGCTATTATAATAGGCAGTCATGTCAACAGTGAATTTATGGCAAATTTTAAAGACATCTAACATACTTGCCAAGTGTTGAAGCACAGGGGTTTGCAGCTAAACTCAGATAAAATTTTTTTTGGCAAAAACAATTGGAAAAATTTCTCAGTAATTCTAACAGTTTCTTTCAGCATTTTCTGATCAGCCTTTTTTAACCCTTTATTGTTTTAATATTGTAAATATATAACATTGTATATTATATATTGTGTGTATATATATTATATATATATATTATAATATTGTAAATATAATAAAATTGTAAAACAACCCTAATATTGTTTTAATTCCAGCAATAGCCTAAATTTTTTTCACAGGTTTTTGAAGAAGGGAAAAGCCAGGAGGTTTTCTTACATACTCCATATTTGCCATACTCCATATATTTATTTTTAAAAAACCCAAACCTAAAAAGATATGGGCACAGCAATGACATTAAAAAAATACAGTCAAAATTCAGTCATTTACAAATCTTAGTCAATAGCAAGAGTATCACTTGGGGGCTTAGTTCATCCAAATCAGATGTCAGTGCCTAACCAGAAGAATAGCAGTGGTCCTAAGTAATTTTAACTGGGATTACTCAGTCTTTGGCATTATACACACAGTAAAGAAATTTTCTTTAAAAGAAAAAATATTTAGAAAACATAATTAGGTTTAGAAAATTGAGTTCCTTTGGTACTTTTAAGTACTGATTTTAGCAAAGGTACAATCCATCTTAATTAATACAGGTTGGGAATATTCTGGTCCTTCCAGGTACATCAGAGCAAAGGGAAAAAAAAGAAAAAAAAAACCAAAAACAAGAAAACAAGCAAAAAAACCAAAACTAACCCAAAACACAACAAAACACCTCAGGTATTACATCAAATTGCTCAAATTTAAAGGAAAAAGGGAAACATTGCAAAATCAGGAAGTTGAAAGCTCCATTTTTAATTTGCCTCCCAGTGCCTACATCTCATAAAATAGCTTTTGGTTTTAGATTATTCTAGGGTCAATGTCAACTCAGGCTGGACAGAATTACTTAAAAACTTCGCATACTATTAATTTAATTTTAAAAGCACTAGCAAATAACAACAACAACTTCTATTTCAGCTTGAATGGCTAGACTAGGCAACTTTTAATTATTTTTTTCAACCATGTCAATCAATTATTTTTCCAGGATGTTGTGGATTGCTCTGTTGAAACTAACAGACTTTCTCCCCATAGGCACAGTCTCCTGTGTGGCACTTTCATGACTGGGTTTTGTGAATGGCTCTGATACGATATTTTTGTGGGGAGCACGCAAGAAAAGTCTTATCAGCACATGAAAGGGACATTTCACAACCAGTTGAAGAAGTGCATTCAAATGCTCCAAAAAACGTACCATTTGGCCAACCTTTGGTGTGTACTCCCATTGCAAAACTGCTAGAAAGGCACAAGCAACTCAGGGTAGAAGAGGCCTTTCCTAAGATCTCTGCAAGAGGATGAAATGGCATTTTACTTTCCTCGGTTGTCTTTCTAGGCACCTGAACTTGTGGTGGAGAAAGAGCAATGAGTTTGAGGCACAAGTATTAGTCCTCTGTCTTCTTCCTCTTAGGACATCAAAGCTGCATCTAAATCCCTGCGTCTAAATTTTCCTTTTCCAAATTTTTTTAACTAGTCTAATGTCTGCAATGTTCTTCTGCATCATATGCGTAGTACCCATCTGGGGTAAATGGGAGGAGCAATTTACTCCTCAGCCCTGTCTTCCCTCTCTTTTCTCTCTCTCTTTTTCCCAATTCCTGTTTGGAGCTCCCATTGAGTTCTCCTGGCCCGGAGGTGCCCTGTTGCTTCCATCTGTGATTTTGTGCAGCAGCTCTGGAGGCACGGAGTTTATCCAAAGGTTGTCCGTGGGTGCAGGTTATGTGATCACTTCTTTTCAATTGCAAGCCCTTTAGAAGAGGGGAATTATCTGAAAGCTGGGTCATTTGCAATGTCTGATCCACACCCTGGTGAAGTCAAAGACCTTTGATTTCCTATCTGACGGCTGCAGCCCTCCAAAATACTTTTATCTGCCTCCCTGTTAGTTCAGTTGTTAGTTCGTGCCAATGCTGCATCTTTGATGCGCGCATAGTGACTCTCTCCAGGTCGGAAAACACGGGATTTGGGAATTAAAGCTATGACTTTAATATGAGCATAAGAAAAAAAAGTGGTTCCTGCTCCACTTGCTTCCTCAGTTCTTTTCCAGAGCTAATGAAATACTCCACTAGCCAGGGCAGTGGTGGGGTAGGCAGCAGCTCCTTGGTACAGCCCTGCACCCCACGGTAAGCTGCCATTAAAAGGAGGCTTAAAACCTATGCTGAGCTCTTTGTCTTCTGCCAAGGACTAAGTGAGCAACCAGGTCAGAATCTGAGAAGCAGAAGGCTTCTTCAAATGGCCTAATTTACCTTCTGGCTACTTTAAAAGTCACAAGAGGAGGAGTCTCCCTCTTGAAGGGAAGCACTGTGGATATCGTTACTAAACAGCCTCTAAAATAATGTTGTTTCTTCTTTCTTGTGAGGGCCAGCTCAGATGCCTGGTTGAGTTCTCTTCCCTTTAGCTTAGATTTCTAAAGAAAACAAGGCAATTCTCTTTGAACCTAGAGGGTAAGGATCGACACGGTTGTCATTTAATCACTATGACTGGAAAGAGGCATTCCAACGGTAGTTTAGATGCATAAATAAATATAGAGAGAAAGAGAGAAAGAACAACCATGTTGGTTGGTTCTGCCTGTGCCTAGTCTCATCCTGGACAACTGTCTCCACCAGCCTAGGAATGGGGGTCCTCCAAGCAGGGCTGCTGTGGGATCCCACAAAGAGCTTTCTCACGCAGACTTGTGTGGGGCACTTGTCAGCCATCCGACAATCCGTTTGCAAAGGAGAGCTCTCCCTCCCTCTATCCCTCCCTCTCTCTCTCTGTGTCTCCCTCCATCCCTCCCTCCCTCTCTCTGTCTCTCCCTCTGCCTTCTCACCCCAAGGACCTCCTGCTGCGCTGGAGCAACCCATCACTGGTCACCTCTATGCATTGTCTGAAGGCCCCTCGCCATCTGGACCACCTAGGAGAAAATGTTTTCTCAAAGAGGGGAAGATTAAGGAACAGGGATTTACACCTCTGTCCCCAAGGTAATTACCAGATGGCAAATGGCTTGTTTTCACTTGATGAATCAGAGCAACTGAATCAGGCCTACTGAAGGGGCTTGGATTTCACTTCCAACCAATCCTTTTGCTTTACAAGCTGAAGAGGTTTTTTCTCACCCTTTAGATAATGATTTTAAGGTAAAGCTAACATTAAAGCAAAAGCCTGCCATTAGCGGGGTGGATTTCAGTGTGCTGGGACTTCAGCCATACTATTTCTCACAACATCTTAACCCTTTGCTCACCACTGGTGGGTCTTGCCAAGAGCTTATGGCAAGAGTTTACTCACCTGAGTAAGCAAAGAAAATAAAACCATGTCTCCTAGGGCTTCTGAAAGGGACTATAAACTTGAGGACTGTCAGCAGTCTTTCACTTGAAACATTCTGCTCTGGTAAGAAAGATGAAATTAAAGTCATTGCCTTTTGAGGAATTAAATCTTTGGGTTTTTTTTTCCTTTCAAAAACAGCTGTAGAAAGAAGCAGCATTTGGACTGAGCATTAACAATACAAAAAGTAACGGAACAAACATATTTAATAGAAATTTATAGTCTGTGCTTTGTTTTCTTTCCTTCAGAAAATAGAGAGCAAGAAATTTAAACAAACCTAAAATGAATGCTCTATTTAAAGTTTTCTTGTAAATATATGCTCCCACTCCTAAACTGAAGTAATATGACATTTAAATGTCATCTTCAAAACATTAAAGCTAACTAAACTACAAATCTAATGTCTCACTTGGCATTCATAATGCTCCTAAGTGTTCTGCTGATTTCTATATATTAGCTGGAATAAAAAGCAGTGTTTGCTTTGTTTGTTTGGATTTTTTTCTTGATTTCTATTCAAAGAGTTTTCTGAGATGAACAACAAATGCAGGCAATCAGCAAACAGAAGGCCTTTAGTTTCACTTTGCAGAGTTTCCTTATGAATTTGCTGTAGCAATTGTCATAGCCATTTTCCCAGTTGTCCTACGGCCTTTTCTCATGCACTATCCTGACTCATAGCTATGGAAAAATGAGATTGTGTTATGGGTTTCTACCTTTACTCTGGTTTACAGTGCTCATTTACTCTCTTTGACAGATTTTGTTTCTATCAATGGTTTAGACGTTTCTGTTTTAATTTGAAGATTTCAGACTGCCTTCTTCCATATGCTCAAAGTTTCCTATCAGCCTATCTTCCCCATGGAAGCTTATGAATGAAAATACTGCCTTTTCTTTTATACCCATTTCTCTGCCTGTAGCTCTGCCCATAGAATTATATGTTTAATCAACAGTAGTCTCTAAATCCGAAGACTAATTAAGAAAGACTTCTCAGTGCTGGCCCTAAAATAAGCTCTTACTCTCATTGTATGGTCTAACACCCCACAGCTGTTTGTAGCAGAATAGAAGGCATGGGAAAGCCTTTAACAAGAAAATGGTTTAACAGTGGTATGGCATCCAGACAGCAGCCACCAACCTGTACACAGGTCCTTTGCTTGTTAGAGGTTTGGGGTTAGGTGGACCAGCAAAAGGACCCAATCCACCTAACCCTAAGCCATGCAAGAGTAGGAGGACAAAACAATGATTCCTTGTAGAAGGGGGCTCCCTGCTGAGAGAGACAGAGGCACCTGTCTGTTGACTGACCAGTCCTGAAACAAATTTTTGAGCTGTGAGAGAGTAAGAGAAAGCCATGCAAGATAAGTAGAATCAAAGATGGGAAAGAAATACCTGGGCTTGTGACAGGAAAAAAAATTATTAAGCACTGAGAAAAGAGCAAATAAATTATGAATAAGTGATGTCTGGATAACAGCGACCCAAAAAGCTGGTATCTGGGTTCAACAGAGCACAATACATTCCTCCTGCCTCTCTGAGCATGGCATGAATCAGCCTCAAGAGGTGATAACTGGACTGGAAAGTTGGACTGAGCACCTACCATTTAGGTAACCAAATTTACATGAGATTTACCTTACCCCCTATGCAAATGTACTGGAAATTGTAGTTCTAGCCAGCAGCTTTTTTAACCTGTGACTTTTTACACTTGCCAGTCAAATGCTGGATTGATGCAAATCAGATAACTCTCCTATTCCATTTACCTCCTCAGGAGACCAGTGTAAAAGGGTATTATAGTGATAGTTTAATCTTAACCATCACAATGGGCAACACAGTACTGATTATGTTGATCTATTAGAAAAACATGGATCATATGCTATTATTGATGGAGTTCTGCTTTAGGTACAAGTTTGATTTTACCAGACTGCTCACCGCATGTGGGAATCTCCGGGCAACAGAATTTGTTCCAGGTTTGTTTGACAAAAAATGTGGTATTCCACCTAGTTTCATTCAGTACCACATAACATTAGGACTGAGGAAGTCAAAAAAGAGCCTGGCCCATGCTCCACAGATTGCAACTGTCTGCTTCTTAGGCATCAAAAGCTACATCTAAACAAATTAAAACAATGCACAAGGGCTGTTTTCTGGCATTGCATGCAGTAGCATAACACAGTTGGCATCCATATGGCTACCAGTGTTTTTCCCAAAAAGAAAAAGAGAGAGAAATTAATCCAAATTTCCTGTTACAAACAGTGTCTGACCTGTTCCTGAACCACACCAGGGTTCTGTCTGGGAGAATATTAGCTGGCATGGACCAGCACCATACCAACAAGCATGCCAACAAATATACAATATAGGCTATTGAAGGACAGTCCTCATCATATGCCCCAGTCTTGTTTAGTTTAGTTTCTAGTACAGACACAGAAACAATAGCCAGAATATAAGGCAATGATTTTCCCTAAACTCAAAAGCTGAAAAATTCAACTCAGCATTTGCTTGTAGACCACATTATTTAGAGGATCTTTAATATCCCCTAGCAACAGACACCAGGAAGACTGGTTGAAAGTTAGAAATAACAGGAGCAGCATGTACTGGCGGGGAGAAAGTAGGCAATGATAAAGTGTGTCTCTCCGTCCTGGTCTTGTCAGCCTCTGAAGGGCACCCCTGGGGCTCCTCAGGGCCCACAAAAAAGTGTGATTTTTCATTCTTTTTTGGCTCTGTCCTTGTTGCACAAACATGTCCCTGCATACACAACAACACTGTGTGGCCAAGGCCACGCAGGGTGCTGCACAGCTGCATCTCATGATGTCAAATATGCCAAACACTGAATGATGTTAATGGGACACTCACAATCAAAAAATACCACTGGGACGGCACCACTGACAGTAGAAAGCTCCTCAGGCAGAAAAAATATGGTGAGGCCTGATATTTGGCAGAAGAAGTCAGGACTAGAAAACGTGATAGTACGGACAACAATAATGTAAAGGACATGCAAGTCCTTCCCTTCGTTTCCATGCTTTTAGGAAGAAAGGTGGGATGATAATGTCTAATATAGGTTTAATTGTTCCTACGCCTGATTCGCCCCAAACGGGCCAGGAGACACTTCAGAGACAGAGTCCGAGAAGTGGGTATTTGCTTTATTCGGAGCGCCGGGTGTGGGGGATCGTTCCTCCAACCACACACCCTGGTGCTTTCTACAGCACAGTATTAAAGGGTTAAAACATGAATATTCATTACATTCTTTGGGACAGGTGTGGTTATACAAATGATTTCTGGGAAGTCACTAGTATCATTAGCATACGTGCCACGCATGCGTTGTGTGTCCTGGTGGTCGCACTGAGGAAGGCTTCTCCTCTTCATCAGGGGTCTTTGGGATGAAGATAAGTAGTCTTCCTCACAATGAACTCTTCACCTTTCTCTCTAGGGCATGCGTAGTCCTTTGAGGGATGATTCAGCGGTTTCTGAGATGATCTTTGTCCCCTCTATCTTGACAAGATTAGGGCGAATCCGGCTTCTTGGGTTTTTTGGAATTAACATTCGCTGTCAGAATTAACATTTGCTGTCTCCTGATAGCTAACTGTGTTTACATGGGTTAGCTATTGACCGCTCTTTCTTCACGCCTTTGAGGAATACCTGTTACTATACATACATTATTTATTTAGGTATAAACATTAGCTCCCCCAACCCCACTAGACCGAGGAGGAAGATTGTGGCAGAAACTGGGGCCCTGAAGGCAGTATCTTCATTTGGCAATGGAAAACAGCAATATTCATTCTGGATTTGAAGAAAGACCTCTAATGAATGTTATGTTTGCTAATGATTGTGGTGACCTGCTTTTAGTTCCTAGTAGAGCCTTGCGTTAAGCTGTAAGCTCCTTGTTCCCATCCTACCTGACGTAATCCTTTTGAATTCCCTTGTATGGTTCTGTTTTAGAAGTTTCTAAGTTGTTCAGTACCTTATCGGTCTCCTGTACCCTTGTCCCTCCCCGTACCTTTCCCATTGGTCTGTTCACAGTGTCCCTCCGACCCTTCTACCCCCCCATATAAAAGTCTTGTGTCTCCATTTTGTGAGGTCTTTCGGCCTCTGGAGTTCCTCCCCTCAATAAACCTTTGAACCCCAAGCCAAAAGGACCCCTCTCGCTCCTTTATCTCCTTGGTGCCATCCAGCTGTGAGCTGCCTCTGACCGCCTCCCCAGAGCAGGCAGGGGGTGTCTGGTGCCCGAAGTCACCGCCTGCTAGCCAGGGCCGGGAAAAGGCACTGCAACAAATGATAGACACTTTGGAGGCTTTCAAGAGTCAGGGATTACTCTGCTATCCAAAACTAATCACAAACCATATTTTTTGAAAATAATACTGAAAATAAACAGAAGGGAGTAACTCATCAAGTGCTGCATAGGTGGATGGTGTCATCCTCCAGTTCAGAGGAAAGCTGAAATTCACAACTTGAAGTTTACCTTCTTCTTGCTGCAAATCTCTCTGTCTACATTTGTGTCGCAGTTTTCATTGGAAATCAAACCTTCACAAATTGGCTATCAGTGCATTGCAACATTGTTCACTGTATTTCATCTAATTTAGGCAATGGTTATTTTAGACTGATTTATACTATAACATTATCATCTATTCTCTTTAATGACTTATGAGTCTAAAAGCCAAATTGCACAGAAGGAAAGAAATCTCATAACTATTCAATTCCTACAATATTCATGTGACTAGACAGTCATGCCCCCACAATGGTGTCCCTTGACCCACTGCCACCAGATAACCACAGGGAGCAGCCTGTGCTTGATATCACTGTGTCAGGTGACATTAACAGGTGCTTGACTATGGAGTTTAGAGCAGAGGATGAGTATGGGAGTTGCCTTTTTTACAGTCTGTTGCATAACAGGCCATGTCCCCCACCCTGTGAATTCCCTCTGACCACCTGCCATCTCCTTAAAAATCCCCACTGGTCTTTATTAGACCTCAGCCTTCTTCAAGTGGTAGGTGAGCAACTTTGTGAAAACACAATGAGATCTGCTTGGTTCCCTGGTAGTCTAGAGCTCAGTTGAGATGCTTGCATGATACTTTCCCAGCTGGATTTGATTTCTTCCGGATCTGTAAGGACACAACTGCTTATCTCTTTCATTTTGAAAAATAGCTTGGTCGGGTTTTGTCTCCTTATAAAGTACTAAATACAATTTTTAAAAGTTCCAGTCATATTCTAGCCTTTCACATCTCAAATGGCACCTCTGTATTTAGGGACATTTGGACAAAGCTTCACCTCCATTAAATGGGAACAAGCTGCCTGGGACACTGAGGTGCTGCTGCATCCTATGATCACTGGAGCTTTTTCAGATTGTAGTTATTAGTGGCTTGAGACAGAATAAATTGCCAAACACAGTAGTGAAAATAACTGTATTTCCTGTTGATGCATATTCACTGTGATTCATGAATCTAAAATAATCTTGTATTTCTAGACCAATATGTCACTCACATCACTACCAGTAGGGCTCAGTAGGAAAGCAGCATTACCAAAGTCAGGAGTGCAGGCCTAGTTGCAGGGTATGTAACACCACTGCCTCCTGCAAAAAACACTTCATGACTGAGATGCAGAAATCAAAGGCAAAGATGCATCTCAAGCTTTATTCCTGTAGCTATTACATACAGAACCAGACCTGTCTGGACTAATAGTATACCAAAGGTCTTTGATAGACTTTATGCTTCATTGGGAAACTTAGAATGGCAGAAGAGAGACTTGGAATTCACAGAGGATTCAGTTCATGGGGAATCTAACTATATATAATATGCTCAAAGCACTAGGTATACACAGGGAAAGCTGAATCAAGCCCCAAACTACTTTTGCTTGCGTTTTAATAATACAGTGCAGCTTATATCTTAATATACAATTTACAGTCCAGTTACCATGATTTGAGTTTTGGATATCTGAAATATCTTTTTTCAGATGGAGCTGGATCCTGTTCTGTATTGCATGTTTATTACTTTAAAGTATCTCAGCCTTTTTAAACTACCTAATTGTCTGAATTCATATCAGCTTCTCTTAGAGATTTGGTTAATATGATTTGCACCACATACTAGTTATTGTTATTATCAGTGTGTATACTGAAAATGCAGAGCAAGATAATGATGATAATGAATCTCAGGCAAGTTTTGTGTTTGCTGTTTCTTCTCCCCAGCTGGTTCACCCAGCTCAAAACCTTACAAATACATAATACCATTCCTCAGAGTAAACATACTGTAACTCGATTTTCTTCCCCCAAGCAAGCAACCAGATGAATGGCCTTGGTGGATTATTCTGTAACAGAAACACTCATAAGGGGTCTGTGATAAGCAAGTGAATGGAAATGGAGAAGTGCACTGTTTAAAATCATCTAAACATTTTCTCTTAACATGAAACATTTGAAAATGTGTAGCTCAGTGTTTGATGAAACACAGAACCCTGTTGTCTGTAGCTCAGTTCTAGTCCCTTCTTTAAATGTAATCTTTTATCCAAGTCACATGTGTTTTCAATAACTTCGCATGTGGATGCAGTTACACCAGAAAACTGATTCACAAGTACTTTAGAGGCTCCTCTATCTTTCAGACCCACCTAAAGTTTCTTTCCATTTTTAAAAATATTTTTTTAGTAAGCATATGAAGGGAAATAATCAGTTTTGCTTGCTTACAACACAACCGCCCTGGTCTGAATCATAAGTTCAGCATTGTTCAAAGGAACAGCTGGTACCAGCTCCAGAAGTTTAAGCACTCCCCTCCAAACAAAAAACTCTGTTGGGTCTGTTAGTCATCATCTCCCACAGGTATTGATTCAAGGCTACAGTTCTGCCTATTCCTGCCATGGCTAAAAAGATTAGTTGCAAGGTTTTCGGAAAGGAGTGTTTTCATGCACAAGCAAACATACAAATATTTCTTTCTTGTCTGCTAATCTCCATGATTGTTGTACCTTTTTGAAACATTTTTAGCTACATGAAGGGCAATCACACTTTAATGACAACAAAAGAGCACTAAAAAGTTGTTTCTGTGGAAGTGCACATACGAAGATAGTTTTGCCCTCAGGCACTGAAACTTATATAAACAGACAACTTCCCTATAAATCTGAATCAATTCTGCCAGCTTTTTCTGTCAGGAAGCACAGTTTTAGGGTTAGGATCTGTTTGAAATATATTTTCAGGAACTGAACTCCTATTGCGCCAGACTTTCAAAGCAAGCTTAACGCGGGTCACCTCCTCATTTCCAGGAGTGTAGTTTTACTGCTCCTTCTGAGCTATGTAAGAGGTGGGAGCTCTGAAAAGCACTTTAACCGCTTTGGGAACTGTACTTATATTGTGCTGCAAGAAACTCCTGCTAACAACCAAATGGTAAGCCTTGAACTTCCTTGACAGTTTTCAAAGCGTTTGTATTCAGTTATGGTACATATTGCCTTCATTCATACCACAGCCCATTTTGTCCTGGAATACACAGGTATTCAAACACAGAAGTTTGCATAAAAATCCCTCCACAGCCTGTGGACTGGTGGTTTGAGCCTAGATACCAAGGTAATGTAACTCTTTCAGTTTAGCACAGGAACCTCCAACACCATTGAGAAATCAAGCAGGAAATGAGGATTTAGATGTCATGCTTACATGGCCTGGATTTGGTGTGACCAGAATATTTCATCTGCACCTAAGAATCAGAAGCTGTAAGGGATGGGGAGGCTGAGGAAAAGATTTTGGGTTCCAGCCACCTTATTACAATCAGGGATATTTCCTAGAGAAAGTGGAAGGAGTTGTTGTCGGTAGGTACAGGAAAGTTGGGGTTGCCCAAATCTTTTCAGTCACAGAGCTGTATTGCAGATTATATCTGGACTTGAAAAAAGGGTATTCTTAGATCTTTGTCTGGCATTTCAACCATAAAATAACAGACAAATAAATACCAAGATGTTTCAAATATGCGTTTATCATATGTCAGTCTCAGGATCATCCAGGCCTTTTCTCCTCAATAAGAACACTCCTTCATTCCCACGAGATCCAATGCCAAGTGAAGGGCTATCTCTCACACTGTGGATTGAGATTTACTGCCTGGCTGTGCCTCTGGGCAGCTGTGGCAATGGCAGCAGGACACCACATCATTCAACACCACAACATCTGGGCACAGATGGGTGAATTTCAGCCCTGACCACTGCATTTTTCTGACTCTTCAGCAGCCTGTGTAAAACCCATGTGTGGTCTCAAAACTGATCAGCATGGTACAGGCGGAGGAGTGAAGTGTGTCTGTCCTTTTCAGGGGACTGTTTCCGAAGTCCACATCATCCTCTCTGACCTCTCCTGAGTGACTCATGCCAGAAGCTGAGGTTTATCATAGCTGAAGTTGTATCAGCTACAAGCATGGTGCTTCATTAATGATAGAATATGGGTTCAGACTTTCAAAGTCTGAGCGTTGTGGGCACAGGATCCAGAAAAGTGCTTAAATGTGTGCATTCATTTTATTCATGTAGAATCTGTGGGACAAAAAATGTTGTGTAAGTTAAATGTTGTGCATGTACCTCATCAAGGGCAGAGTGTTTGTGCTTTGGAGGATCAGGCTTTACAGAGCACAGCCTTGTTCCCAAAGCTACAGACACAGCTTACAGTAAGAAACAGAAAGCACAATATGATGGCAGGGTCAAGGTCAAAACCTGAGGACAAACCCTCCAGAATAAGACCTAGGGACACAGAAACCATGCTCCTCACAGAGGGCTGGGACCAAAGAGGGCTGTCAGCCCATCATCTTTACCAGAAATCATTTGTGCTGTCTTAGACTCCTAATTAGACTTAGAGCATTTATTCTGTTGTCCAAGGCTTTTTTCACACTGTTGAGAAAATTATAAACTTTTAAAATATAGGCGTTACCTTAAAATATGCCTACCCGAGTTAGTCTTTAGCTAAGTGCATTTATATGAAGAATTAATGGGCAACAGTATTATAAAATTACAAAGTTAATCAGAAGTCAACTGCAATTTTCTCTCATACAGTTTTGCTGGACATTTCAGGGAGGTTTAAACATTTGATCAGATAATTTTATCTTCTGAGGAATGACAGTAGTAGAAACTGTCTGAATGTCCTTGTCTTTCATTGTGTGTAACCTTTGCTTCCTGTTAGTGGAAGGCCCCACTCTGTTCAAATGTAAAGCTTCTATACAATTGCATTTATGACATGAAATTCAGAAGACAAAAGTCTGCCTATTGCAATCAAGGAAAAATGAGCAAAATCTACATAACAGTAACCCTGAGGTCTATTAGAAACCAGCTTCCAGAACTTGTGCCTTAAAATATCAGCATTGGACTATAAATTCATTTTACCTGAATTTTAAAAGATTTATAACCACTGTAGTTACTTGGCGGAGTAAATCTTCACAATAAATTTCATTACAGTCATATTCAATTTATTAGTTATTCCAGTGTAAATCCAGAATACTTCCAGTGAATCACAGATTTCATAGATGTGGATGGAGATATAAAATGTTAGGGTCTCAGTGCAAGTGCTGTGGTTTTCAACTGAAATAACAAACCAGAATCTGGTCTGGAGAACATGACTTCCACGTAAATCTTTATGACAATTTCAGAAGGAGTATAGGTTACACGTCAACTATAGGTTGATCAGAAATAGTATAAGTGCCAAAGCAGTAGTAAGCAGGATCTTTAGCTAATTTATCCCCCAGTGATTGCAAAAAAAAAGCAGGTAGTGTATATGTTGAGGAACACAAAGTAGAAACTAAAATGAGAAATTAAGATAAAATAAGCCAGTCTGCTCTCTTGGTTGAAATTGCTCTTATTCTTCAGATGAGGAGATATTGACTTCATTACAGAGACTGAGCCTTTTCTCATTCCATGCTATTCAGCAGCCACAGTGGTATGAAAAAGGAAACTGGTGCCTTACACAGGAAAAACAGCTTCACTGTCTCAGTGTCCTATTACTCTTCACACACTAGAAGCAATCAGAGGGTAGGACTTTCTGGCAGGGACTTCAGCTGCAAGAACAACGCGTCCGCTGGGGAGAAAAATAAAAGAATTTTATGTAAACCTTTATCAAGAGAAAAACTTCCAAAAATGGGGGAGACTGTCAAAATGTGAGCATGTCTACTTGTAAATGGAGGTCAGAAGTACAGAAAACTAGAAAAATATTGTGTGGTCTCACCAGTAATTTAGTTCTTATGGAGAAAGTTAGGTGAACTCTTCCTCTTCCCTGCTCAGTCTCAACCACGTCTGGTTGTCTGGTTTAAAATTCAGTCCAGTACCTCCCAGACAGGGAATATGATTTCCTCCCTTCTTTATAGATTTCTCTGGTTTACATTACCATTCAATAAATATAATACAAAATGTTATTTGCCTCTGTCCACAGCTTTTGAGTAGTTGCAGTGATCTGAAAGATATCACAAATTAAATTACTGGATCCCACTCCAAACTCATCAGGGCACATCGGGGAAGAGAAAAATCAAGCAACCTCATTGCATCTGGAGCTCAGTGTTTATGCTTTTCAGCAACACACATTCCATTGTGCTAATACCCTTCCTGAAAAGAATCATTGAGGAAGAAACTGTCCAGTTAACTGCATGGACCAATGCTGTTCTCCCAGCCAGCCTGGCAGTCAACACTGTGCTTGAGGGATTTTAATGTACACAGACATGGTTTTGATTTGGTGACCTTCACTTTTAGCAGGAACGTCTTCTGAAGTCGGTCCATGTAAAAGACCAGAATCTGGAATGAAATCTAAGAGCTGTATGCATTACTTGGGTCCAAGATCAGTAGTGAATTCAAACAAGGGTAGCTGGAGGAAAGGGATAGTCTCATACAGGAATGTATTTTTAAGATTAAACACAGTAAGCAAATAAAGAAAATCAATTCAGTATTTATTGTCAGCAGGTACTTAAGAGCAGCATTGACTGCACAAAGACTGTGCAACTGCAGAATCAATTCTACTGAGACACTTGGGGCATCAAATCACCCCCTAAATTACACACTCACACACTCAAAAAAAGTGTCCACTGTAGCAACATTCCATTACTGCATTTGTGTTTCTACCACAGCGCAGATACCCTAGGGCCAGCACCATGTGAGCTGTTCCTGGAAATGTTCCTGGCTGGCACAATGGCGGGTCTGAAAGTAGCACTAGCACTTCAGAGGGGAACCTTCCCAAGCAAGTGGTCAAAACTGCTAAAAATACATGGATAATAGAGTTGAGTCAGAAGCAAATCCACTATTATAATCATCTGTGCCTCTTCAGGGGAGGTTACACATCCATTTGGACTCAGTCACTTCACCCAGGTTTCCCATGAGCCATCTCAAAGTTGGGATGAGAATGTGAAATATGAAAATTGTTATTGGAGAGTGATCTGAAATATTTCAAGACTAAGATTTTTTTATTTGAATAGGATTTCTTGTGAGATCAGTGCAGGTACACTCACTGACTTTACCAAAGAATTGGCCAGGATTAGCACTAAAAATACAAGCTGCATAAGTTAAAAGGGGGCGAGTAGTATTCTGCTACATTTGTTTATTTCTCTGAGTCTATTTAAAACAATATGCATTTCTCTTGTTCATCCTATTCTTCTAGTACAAACCTCCATCTGTGTTCCTTGTTTCCTCATCAAGCACAAGCTTTGTCTCCTTGCTTTGAAAGTCCTCCAAAGCACTGTCGTGTCCTGAGCCAAATCCATTACTGCAAGGTCAACTACACTCCAGGCTTTGCCAGTTGCAACAGCCCCATCCCATTTTCTCCAGGAAGCCCTTTAGTGCACCAGTACATTAAGATGTTCAGAACCACTACCCCTAATGGTCCTGTTTCTGTGCAAGGGCGTTAAAATAATTCTGTGGCCACTTGGGCCATAAACTCCCCATCTTGTATACTCTCCCACTCTGCCATTAACAAGCAGGGAAAGTGAGCAATCAAAATGTGCAGTGTAACCCCCAACCATCCCTCCAACCTGCCCCCAGCAGCCTTTCACCTGGTAAGCAGGTGTGCAGAGCTGTGCAACAGACCTGCTAGTAAAGCAGTGAGAGTTCTGTGCATCCTGTTAGACTTAGCTAATGGTTTGTGTCCTAAACCCCAGGCCAGATAATCTGCTTGATCCAGCTATTGCAATTAAACTTTTATCTGGGAAAACCTCTGTGGATGGCATTTGACAACACCAGCACAAATAAATTTGATTAACTGAAATCTTAATGCACCATCAAAGTACATAGGATCTTAGACTTCTAGGAGAATTCATGTTGGAAGGGTCTTTAGCAGGTTTCTAGCCCAAACTCTTGCTCAAAGCAGGGACACTCATAAGACCAGACCGGGCTGCTCAGTGTTTTATCCAGTCTGGAGATGATACAACCTCTCTGCTCCCATGCCTGATTGTCTTCATGCTGAAAATCTTTTTGCCTTATTCAAGACAGCATCTCAGTGTGTCAACTTCAGCAGTCATTTAATCAAAATAAATATGGTATTTATATATAATTACTATTTTTTAACTATTAATATTACATAATTAGGCAGGGCTTTTCAAACAGCTTTGCCCTCAAAACTTAAGGGTTAGATAAATTTATTAGCCCATCTTAGAACCAGCCCAGCTGTTGCTTGTTTAATGTCTTAGGAAACAACTAATATGCATTCAGAGCTCTTCTATAACCAGATATGCTATCTTGTATTTCAATGTCTTTACAGCAAAAGGGATCCCACACACACTTAAACATATATCAAATAACCCTGCATTAACTGGCGGTTGCTTCTTTGGTAAAGCCTGGCAGCTGTTTAACCACAAGCAGAAAATAAGGAAAAACATAGTTCAGGATAAGACATGGGAAGTACTGGAGGGATGTGGCTTGTCCTTATGTGTTGATGAGCCGTCGTCAGTGTTTCTGTCAGAAAAGGTTGCCTGGGAAGAAACTCCTAATTCACTCCAATACACCTAAATAGCACAGCTCAGCAACTTCGAGTGATGTTACTAGAAACTCCTGGTTCTTCAATGTGATTGAGAAGCAGAAAAATTTCTTTTAGTTAATGAAATTTTAGAGACCTCATAGGAAGTTACTGTTGTTCAAAAATTTCTTTATTCCATTTAAAGTCCTGATCTATGGCACATCACTTTAGTAAACTAAACAAGGCCTACATGACAAAGCAAAATAGAGTGATGCACAGCCTCCTTCTTGAATTGAGGTCTGACATGATGTCCCTTGCAATATGCCTCAGGATACCTTCACTGGCCAGGAGTGGTGAAGAACACAGCCCTGCACCACTTCAAAAGCAGTCACACTCCCTGGACATGGTCAGAGCTAAAATGTTTTGACCTGCTAATGACCCATCAGCAGCAAGGATTGTTCTTTGCTCCAGAGGGTGTTCAAATTCTTGTCTTGCAAACACGACTTTCCAGTGCTTGCTAAGTTATCTCAACCTCTGCTAAAGGAAAAGAATAGGGACAGCAAATGGTAAAAAAACCTCAAGCTCTGTTTCACCTTCACAATATCTGGATGTGTAACAACAAAACAAATATTTTTTTTTTCCCCTAGGATTGTTTAATTCCACATATTACAGCTCATATTTTCTGGCAAGCTATTCAGCTGCTGTTGAGCACTTTGGAAACAAGAACAGTGTTCTACAACTCGTCAGTACCTTTCTCTACCATCCCTAGACAGTGTGCTGGAAGAGGAAATCAGTGTAACAGATTTGGATGGGGTTTTTTGCTTTTATGGACAATTTATCACAATGAGGTAGAGTGAGAAATGGAAACTATGAACATCAACTTTCATAAATAGCACAGAGAATCAGCCTCATGACAGGATTAGCAGTGAGGTTTCAATTATTCTGCTTTGACATTTCAGGTTAATTTCTCTCCAAGGGTGGAAGAGACAATTTTGTCTTCAGAGCAATTTGCAGCACTCACTAAACAATACAGTAACGTCAGCACACTGCCAATATCTTTCAGGAGTGAACCATTTGCCCCACCCAACTCACACCACACTGACTGTGAGAGAGAATCTCCACAGTCCATGGCCAAAGGAATGCTCTGGCCAACCTTCAAAAGGCTGGGCCATGGATTAAAGCAATAGAGTGGCGCAAAAGTCAGGTCCCTCCAAAACTCTTGTTCCTGGGAGATGAGACCTACCCATGCTTGTTTAAGATGCTTAGACCCTCCTGGCACTACTGAAATGGTGTGAAATGTTCACAAAAATCTTTTCCATAATTATCCAAGTTCCTAGAGAACAAAGATCCATGTGGTATCTGCCAGAAACTCCACCTTACTCTCATAAATAGCAGCCATTTTTCCCCCTCACTGAACAAAGCAAAACTGCAAACATAGACTTTTGTGCCCAGATGAAAAGAGTAATTATAATAATAATAGTAAATGGATACACTATATTGAGCACGGAAGGAAAAGTGTTTCTTGCTGATAACACTAATGCACCAATCCACCAGTGACCTCCAGACACTGATTTCAGGGAAGCTCCCTGCTGCACAGCATCCCAGACTTGTGATCCTGAAAACAACCTGCAAAGGGCTGAACCCAGTGGCAAGGAGACCATAAAATGCCAGCCTTTCTAGGGACACTTGGGAGTGATTTCAAACATCCAGTGCAGAGCATTTAAATGGCAGATTTTCATCTTCAGTTTAAAAGTTTGCAGCTCTTCCCTGTCTCCCATAAGTGATTTTTTCTTCTTCTCTGCTTGATTCAGATTACTGTTTCACAAATAAAAGAGTTCCCTAGTACCAAAGTTAAATCATATATAATCAGGAACACAGAAAATATTCCAGTAGGCAAAAAGCTAATTCTGCTAATGCCCTATGAATGAAATGTTATCTGTCAATAAAAGAATAAATACTTCCTCTTCTTTTTAATGCCAGAGAGAGAAGTAATGCCACAGCCCAATTTCTATCATACAATGTAATAACACAATTATGAAGCTGAGAAAATTCTAAAACTTATTTTGCTTGGCTTCCAGCCTGACAATTCTCAGAACTGTATGCAATGCACAGATTTGTTTCCCATTAAAAAATTATTTGTTAAACTCCATTCATTCAAGATGCAGGAAGAGACAACTTAATGGCTTATCAATTCAATCTGAACATCACTTGACTTTTCTGCTTGGCCTGCACTCACGTTACAGTTTCCCTAAGTAGTTTCAATGGCGTATATTGAAAGAGGGTTTTGTACCAGACAACGATAAATTACAGGCTCTCGTGCCAAGCATGGTACTCCCACAGCCTCCCCTCCACAGCTGGGCTGTTCCCTTGGACATTTTCTGTGCAGCATCATACCAAGGTGATCCAGTCTGTGCCCTGCTAATCCACTTCATCTAGCACAAAGGAGGAGATTCAGCTCCAAACTGGAACACTGAGAGATAAACGTCCCCATGTGGCTACACGTACACCAGGTATCTTCAGCCAGGAATGATCTAGGGCTCAGTCTGGTGCCATCAGAAATGCCCTAGGAGATCCCACATGACCTTCAGGCACCACTGCAGAACAGCCTCAGTCTCTCCTAGGACCACATTTTGCAGATCCATCCAAACATCTTGAGTACTCAAAAGTAGCTCACATGTTATGAAACCAAGCCTTCCCCTTCACCATTCCTTAATCCCATGCAGAAGCACAGAGGATCAGAGCTTTTCAGCTAGAGAAGGAATCCAAACTGCACCTGGCAATGCCCATTTTCTTTGCAGCAAAGTGTTAGGTTCATTACACCTCATAGGACTGTGTTCATATACATACACACACACACGAGAGAGAGAGAGAAAAGGAAGGGGCTTATGCTGTAAGCTAGTCACATTCAGAGCTGGCTCAGCATTTGGAACTCTTCAAGACTGAAGTCTGTATGGATCTGGAATGCTGCCTCACTCCCATGGAAAGAAGGGGTCTTTTGGAAAACCAGAAATTAGATGTAGATTCATAATACTACTAAAATTGTGGGAATGTTGGAATATAAGGATTGGGTCAGGCCTGTTTCCCAGTATTATAAAAATATTAAAGACAGAATTCATAAACAGAAAAATCTGTTCAATGAAGTGCATAGAAAATGAGTAATAATAAATCAGCTGCTGTATTTGAAATGGCTCATTTTTTTTTTCCAAAGCTGATCAGTTTATCTCCATTTTGGCTGCTGTGCTGCCCCATTGAGTGTGATTTGTGATTAAAGCTGCTTATGGTACTTGTCTTCAGGCCAACACTTCTGGTGTGGCCATTTATAGTACAGCTTGTTTTCACTGACACATGGACCCCAGCACTGGCTTAAACCAAACAGACAGCAAACACTTTAACTGGGGGAGCAGGGTGGCTTGTGGGGAACACCCAGGGTCAGGCCACAGCCCCCCAGGCAACAGGCACCTCCGTGAGGCCAAAGTCATGTTGGGATTTCAGGGCACAGGCTGGGATCAGGACCAGAAGCAGGACCAGTGAGGCAAACCAGGGTGGACACAGCTCTGGAATGGCTGGACAGGACCATAGGTATGGGAATGAGGTCCATGGCTGGGCAGGGAAGGGCAGGGCTGTTGCAGAGGGGGAGACTAGTATCCTCCAGCATTGATGTAGGATCAGTCCCTATCTAGACCTCAGTTCAACTGCCCATCCAGGGATCTTGGATAAGGGAATTGCCAAAGAACACGAGATATCTGCAAACTGCTAGAAGATGTGACAGAGGACCAACAGTGAAGAGGCAGATGAAGACCAGGAGCAAGTCCCTGGAGTATTAGCCTCTCAGGAGCTGTGTTTGGGCTCCTGAAGGGAGCTCCTGACAACATACTCAGTTGAGTGACTCAGTTCAACAGACAGAAGGTGCCTAATTTAAAGTGTACAGAATCATTGGTTCTTGGAGAAGGAATGACCCCTAGGAGCCAGAATGTGGTGACACCCGAGCACAGATGAACAAGCAGGGTCAGAGGAAAAGGTGTCAAGCAAGAGAAAGTGCTACATGGCCATTCTGTTTAAGGAGGCCTGATCTATCACAGACATGGGTGGAGGTCAGACGAGAGGCAGCTTGAAAGCAGAAGTAGGACATGGTAAAACCAGTAAGTGCAACACCCGTGATGCTGAGCTGAGGGGGAAGAAACATCAGGAGATATCCAAACAATTTTACCAGTGGCAGCCAAAAAACTCCTGGAGCTGATACAAAGGCATAAAGGCTCTGGCAGCAGAAGTTTGAGTTATTCTTTCTTTTTCCCTCTCTCCATGACTCCCATGGATTTTCCTCAGTAAATCAGAGTGAGGGCTTGTTGACTGCTCGGTACACAGCCACAGCCATGAATGGTGTCTTGGTGTCTTTCATTAACTCTTTGGAGACAGCAATGCGCTCCAAATGGAATATCCAACCACAGATTGGTGGATGATCCTTACCAGCAGTTCTTTTTTGTTTCCCATCTGGTTTGCATTTATTTGGCCTAATTAATATTCAATCTGAGGAGTTTGCTTTCCACTTACCCAGAAAAAATGAATCAGAAATCAGAGAAAAGAGGGCTTTTCATATGTATTCAATGATGGATCTTCAAATGTGCATGTCCTGCTATCTCAGGTGAGAGATGGCTCATCTATCAGTAGTTAATAGAGGGGGTAAACTGCCAACACTTCTGGGTCCATTGCAAGGTTCTGCATGGACACAGACCACAAACCATTTTTTTAAAAGTAAGGATTAACTTTCCAAGCATAGGCATAGGACAATCTGGGAATCTGGCTTCAGTTCCCAGCTCTGCTGCACTGTGGTGCAATTGAGCTGCTGTTCCTACATTTTCCAGCAAATAACTCACCTCTTCTTCACCTGCACACATTCATAGGCTAAGGTGCCTAGCAAAACTTAGGCCAGATTTGGGCATCAGGTAACCTTAGCCCTATCTAAACACTTCTCTGGATGTTTTAGTCCTTGCCTGAAGCAGAGCCAGCAGCAAGGACACTCTCTGGATCCATGGCACTGACCCAAGCAGGCTTGCTGCCCTGACACTTTGGATAACACCAGAAAGTGGCCCCAGTGCTCCCTTCTTCCCTCCTGCATCCCATCATCCTGGATCAGGGAAGCAGAGGTTTCAGCTTGCTCAAGCAGCAGGAAGACCTGATCCCCAGGATCCCAGCCCCTGGCAAACAACCAGCTATCTCTGACACCAGCAGCAGGGCCACTTCCCTCCACTGTGGAAAGCTCAGCTCAGTGTACGTATGCTTGGATGCTGGGCAGGAGTCCAAATCTTCAGGGTGGTATCTGAGTGCATGGAACACTTTGTCCCTCTGAAATCCCTTTATTTTTTCCCTCCACACCTTCCAAATTTTGCAGCTAATGAGGTTGGGACCCTACAGACAATAGCCTTAGTCCCACACCATCCCAATTAATATTTTTCAACTGACACACTGCATGGACCAAGGACTCTGTGAAAGAAATAATATACAATAGCGTGTAATCTTTTTCTGCTAACTATCCCTATCCCAAGATGGATTAGTTCTCCTTTATTATGGGCCTTTGTCAGCCAGCCCAGAGAACAATAGCTTTATTATTCTGAGTTTGAATAATTATGCATGTCTATCCTAACAAGAGAAAACATGATTTGTATTTTGTAACAGATGATCTTGGGGACTTCAAGCCTGCTATGTCACTACAGTTGGCCATAATTCTCAAACTGACTGATTTTATTATAAATGTAAATTACTAAAATCTCATTAAGTTCTGAGCTTTCACTCTGCCACATGCATCTTACAGACCTTGTTTACCTGTTAGTCACATTTCTATGGGCTAATCATGAGAATATCCACCTGATCAAAGTACATGCTGTTATTCCAGGTAACAAAGCACTGCAATGGCAGAAAAAAATTCATCAACCCAAACATACTTCCTAGGAGAATGGCTCCTGCATAATCCAAATGCTGGCAACATTAGCACTGAGCTGGTACATCCTACAGATTTAAGAGGTCAGCGCTCTCAAAGAGGAGATTAGACTGTTCTTACTCCACCAAAATGTGGAAAGTGCTTCTGGTGATGTCTGAGTTGGAAGATTAGTACTTTTAAAATTATTTAATGCTATGGTTTAATCTATGGAAATTTCTGGACAAATAGGCAGTGCATGTATAATGCTTGATTGATCTAAGCACACAGAGTTAAACATTTGGGTTGAGCCAACTGCTTTTAGCCTCACCATTTTCAGGGGAAAAGTAATAGATGTGTGGATGTGAAAACTGGGATACTTTCAGAACTTTGGAGGTACTTACGAGCTGAGTAAAGTCCTGAACTATTGTTGTTGAATTTCATTTCTCTTTGGTACCTTGTAATTGAGTGATTGCGAAGGTTTACAGTAACCAACATATTGTAGCACAGTACAAGACTATAAAACTGCTTTATTTTCCTGCCAATTATGTGATGAGAAATATATGGCTGACATGTCTTACCACATAGGGGAAAAAAATCATTTCCCAATTATCTTTGTGTATTTTTGGCTAAGAAGTTTTCTCATGAGTCACAAATCATTTTCTCATGGCATCAGTAGCCTTATTACATATGCAACTAATTTCATTCTGTAATCTAAAGCAGCAACAAAATGAAAATTTCTGATATCTCTCATGGCATTCAGTTATGAGAAGCTGCAATGATTTTTCTTTGTCTGTGAATAGCAGTAGGTAAAAAGGTCCTCAAAACCAGGAATACCATTGTGCTTTCAGTTGGCAATAAGGACTATAGTGAACAGCATATACAGCGGTCCTGGCCTCAGCACATCAGTCACCATTGACTATTTTCTGTCAGAGCTTCAAAACAATACCAGCTCAAAAACTATTTTCATAGCACTCTTCTTTTACTTATTTATCACATGGAATTAATATTGGCCGCACCCTATTCTCAGTAAGATCAAGAGAAAGTTCTAAATTAATTTCAGCGAAGGAGAAATTAAAGATTCTTTTTTTCATTTTCTGACCCTTGAAAAAGAGACAATCCTAGTAACCACATTAAATAAAAGCCAACATAACTACTTGGCAATCAACAACATGATAAATATGTTTCATTCTGATGAACATTAGAAAATCTAAACACAATGATTCTTGCTTCCTTCCTTTGTCTACCTCCCCAAGAAGTGATCTTGCTGTTCTCTGTGAGGTATCATCCATTGTGAAAACAGTGAGTTTTGCCATTGGATATACATTTTTAGAAATAAAACCTCTTGACAAAGGAGCTTACTAACTGGCTATTTTAATGTTAAAGTCTTTGTCATGAGAGTGTCTTGAGTTGCTGCTCTTTCCATGGTCCGATTGTTTTGACTCTTCCCTGCCATATGGAGATGTCTGATGCAGGCTAAATGCTTTTTTTTAAAAAAAAAACCAGCCAAACTCCTGGCCATAACAAAAGTACTTCATGGTGTCAAACCAGTCACAGGTATGTTGAAGTTACTGTACTGAACCTTCGAAGATCTAGAGTTTTGAGACAAAGGCAAATTACCCCAAAAATCATAGAAAACTTTTCACTGCAGTTTGCAAATGAAAAAGCAGCATGACTATTTCACCATGCAAATTACTCCAAAGATTTAACTCATGACATGGACCTAAGTAGGAATAACTTGTCTCAAGCCTTCCAAGTATTTAAACATCTCGATACACTCTTCTGTCAGCAGAAACCTTTGACAGGATCTGCGATAAATATTTTCAGCTCCACCTCTGAGACGCTACAGAAGGCTAGAAATGTAGTGCCTCAGATGTTATGTCCACGGTGGAGGGTAGGCCCCAGCAAAGTCAGAGAGAGCCCTGCCTGGTCAAATTACACTACATTGCACAGGAGGCCACAACTTCAGCTTTCACCCCATACACCCAGTGCCTGTGTCAGCCTCCAACTACAATTTCATGTATAAGAACTGACCCGTAGGACACACCGAGCGACTTCTTCATATTGTCTTTCTTGCATGTCTGTCAGCTGTTTTGGCAAGGATCTGTGATGGCTGATCAATTAATTAGGTGCAGACTCTTTCCACAATCCTCCATGAGCTTCTGCTGACCCAGCAAGGGCAGAGATGCACATAGATGTGCATGAACACACGTTCACCTATCTGAAACCAAGGCTTCGCCATGGCCATGGCTCTTGAGAAGACCTTGACTTTAACAATTTTTATTCTTTTAAAATGGACATTTTTTAACTCTTCTCTTTTGGAGACTGCTGTTCACAGCATCTAAAAAGACTCTGCAGACAGAGATGGTCACTAGCACCATCAGTTCTTCTACTCTCTCTCTTGCCTAGGTCAGCAAAGCTCGTAGCAGTGACCTACCAGTGAGGTAGGAACTAGACAGTCCCACTGCAAGGGAAGTGTTTTGCTGTAAAACCAGGCAAGACCAGTCCTAGCACACTAGCTAGGACTGTGCCAGTATGACTTTTGTACCAATGCCAAGAGGCTCTTGCAGATCTGGGAGGTTGTTAGGATGACGAGCCCCATCCCAAAGCTACTAATGACTTGCTTGTTCTTACTGGTGAAGAATCAGTCTGTCTGTACATCTGTGACTGTTCAAATTCTTCTGCAAACCAGCACACTTTCAGAAAAAAAAAAAAAAGGCAAAATGGAAAAAGAAAAATGAACAGAGACGGGAACCAGTTTTAAGGCAAGCACAACTTAAAAAAAGAGTTCACTCTTGTTTCTTGAAGGTATTTCAGCTCTGCCAGTTTTTTGCAAAGCCCTGGCTGCTAAAGATTCTCCAAGCTCACCTGGCTTCCAGACACTCATGAGTTTCAAGCAAGAATATGCTGCGAATCAGGGTGTTTTCTTATCGAGCATCCACCCAAATCCACATCATAGCACTTACAGTCACTGATGGCTCAGTCCCAAGCAGTGACAAAGCTGAGGGCCTGTTTCATCTTAACCAGCTCACACTGAGTAGCTTTAACTACCTCTTATGGATTGACCTCACAGCTCTCCAACTGTACTTCTTCTGCCAAGTTTGTTCGTTTCAGTGTTTTTCTTTCAAGTGTCTCACGAGCACAGTTCATACAACTCCATATAAATCTCAAAATCTACAGCATGTCTAAGCTATACACAAGATGGTCAGGAAATTATGTCTAATAGAAAACTGTCAGCAGCAGATTATGAGAGAAGTGTGTGGGACAGGTAATGATAAGGCAGAAGAGAAATACAAAGACCTGCAGGAAAACAAAAGAAGAAGCAGTGAGTCTGGGTACTGAGGCCTGGCATTTTTGCTAGCTTAATCACATAACTGGATATCACACTTTTACAGCATTTTTCTTTTAACAAAAGCAACCTTACCAGCATCAAAATATTATATATTTCTTTGCTCCAGAAACTTAGAAAAACTGCACAAGCCCTAAATGCCTGTTTTGTTGATTGAATCCGCCTCTAAATCCAGAGTTTGCTAAATCAGCCACCCCACCAGTCCTTCCCTGATGCAGGGATGGGGTCTGAATCTCTCTGAGGAGAGAAGAGCAGGAGCCATGTGAAGGCACTGCCTACAGTCCTTCCCTCAGAATACTCCAGCATCTTCATTCTGAGTTTGTCTGTGGGTGAAGACACAGCAGGTGAAAATGGGCATGGTGGATCTTTGCCCGACCATAGCACAGTGCTTGAGCCTCCCTCTCTCTCTCCCTTTACAGCCTCTGTAGCACTGACCAGAGCACCCTCTTCGTCTTCAGTTGTAGTTCCCACCTGAGATAATTTCTCTGACTGGCCGAGAGGGACAGAAATGAGGTTTGGTTTTAATAACACGGCAGACAGGAAGGACACTGCCCAGAGGTTGTGTTTCCAGAAACCTTTTAACCTTCCCCTTTTAACCTTGATAAGTGGTGACAAGAAGGGGAGTAGGTGGCTGGGTAGAGAAGCCTTTGCTGGAGGAGTGCAGGAGGAAAGCTGCTAGTGGCAGAAGAGTGAGAAAGGGACAGATATGAGCCTGGCAATTCAGAAAAGCACATCAAGAGGAACACAACAAAACACCAGTGCAAACAGCTGCTGCTTTAAAGTCCAGCTGTCTGCTCCCCTCCCATCCTGCTTGCTCAGGTGGCCGGTCATTAAACCCACAGTGTTTTGTTCCTAGCCTCCTTCAGTGAAACTGTTTCCAAACAGGATCATGTGCTAAGGGAAAACCCTGAGCAGTCCTGCGGGACCAGGACAAATGGTCACAGCTTTCTGCAGCCCAACTGGTTGTGCAGCCCAGGCAGTGATAACATTTTGTTTCTCTACTAAAAACTTGTGTAGTTAGAAGACATTCAAGGCTGGGTTTTAGTAGAGCCAGTGGGTGCATAAAGTTAAGCCACATTCACATGTTTAGCTTTTTTTTTTCTTTCCAAGTGAGGAAAAAAAAAGGGAAAATCAGCTTTTCAATATAGGTTTTGTCTCATCCTTCCTTAGTACGTAGTTCTCCAGGAAGAAAATTTATTCAGCTGAGCTGAAGCCAATCAGCAGTGTTTTGAAGTTAAAGCAGCCTTTGTTAGTCAATCTTGTTTGGGTGTGGGGGAGGAAGAGTTAATCCTATGCTTTTTCCACTGTGAGACCAAAGAACAAGATACTGTCTTTTTCCCTTCAGCTTTTTTTCCCTTTGCCTTTTTTATTCCAAAGGTCTGGGATAGAAGATCCATATTCCCCATCCCTCTGAGCTTTTGTTTCTAATAAGTCAAACAGTCAGTAAAGAGCAGTGATTTTTTAATCCCGTCCCCTCAGTCAGCTGTATCAGAAAGCATGTTCTGCCGTCACCTGGTAGAAAGGAGCAGTGTCAGGGAGCCACAGCAGAGATGTCACTGATAAAATGGACCTGGAAAATGAAATATGCACTGCCCAGAGAAGGACACACTCTGAGTAATGGTCAAGGCTTTTCTTTGGCTTGCAGCTACTTTAGCTATTACTATTTGAGATATTCAAGACTTAAAAACCAGTTCTGGAATGGGATCCCAGGTGTTAGCTGGAATTCTGTGAGCATTTCCAGCTCGGACACAATGAATGGTGAATCAAGTTCTTAATACAAATACTAGCAAGGAGAAAATAGCCTTTCATTCAGTGCTGGTATACTTGACCCCAGACACTTTTCTCCAACTGGTAAATTAGAGCTTTTATTTGCATTTGGGTCCCTCTAGTGGAAAAAGGAAGAAGCCCGAGGACAGCTGCAAAACTTGGATGGGAGGTGCTGCATTACAGAACCTCACGATCTGCAACAGGCAGGGTTTCTGCACCTTTGCTTCACCATGTAACACAAGGTCACACCGAGGCTTCATGCAGATTAAGCTGTTGTGGTGATAGAAGCCAAATATCAGCCTTCCATGCTCTGAGGGGCATCACTCCCCCCAGCCTCCAGGACATTCCAGAATATTTATTCCACTTCTCTTCCACCAGTCAGGTGTAATGGGGTGGAGCAGCCCTACACAGCTCTACAGACTGGGGGACATCTGGTTTGGGAGCAGCTCTGGAGAAAAGGACACAGGATATGGCGAACACCAAGTGAACCTGAGTCAGCAGTGCACCCATCCCAACTTAACTCAGAGCTGCTGCCAGGCTGAAGTCTGCAGGTCAGGGGAGAGATCTTTCCCCTCTCTTCAGCACTGGTGTGGTCACAGCTAGAAAGCAGTGGCCAGCTTTGGGCTTCCAAACAGGATGCAGACATTGACAGACCAGATGAAGTCCCGCAGTGGGTCACCAAGATAGCGGGGGACTACAGCACACTACCCTCTCCTCACAGGAGAAGAAACTGAGTGAGACAGCCTTGTTCAGCCAGAAGCAGCAGCTCAGGGAAGGTGTTACTGCTGTCTACAACTATCTAATGAACAAAAGGTGAAGTCCATCTCTCCACAGAGGTGGACAGTGAAGAGACACAAGGCAACAGACACGAGCCAGAACAAGAGACGTTCTAAAGAGACACAAAGAAAAAATGTTTCACTGTGAGCACAGTTCAGCAGTGGAGAAAGTATCCGGAGAGGGTGGGGAATCTCCAGCCCTGGCGATATTCAAGATTTGGTTGGACAAGGCCCTGAGCAACATGCTCTGATTTCAAAGTCAACTCTGCTTGAAAGAAGAGACTGGGCCAGGTGAAGTCTAGAGGTTTCTCCCAATCCAAATTATTCTGGTTTGTATCTCTCACTCACTGAGTCCGGACCCTGGCTTTGGTGAAGATGACTTTGAAAAGGAGTGGTGACTATAAGAGAAAATAGCCAAATAGAGTAACTCAGCACATGAGATTGTGGAACAGAACTGTATCTGAAAGACAACAGTCAGTCTGCATTAGTCTCACCCAGCCTCAGATACCTGCATTAGGAGTATGGCCATCCAGTCTCAACCCATTCTGAATCACCTTCTGTCTCTCCATCACTGAAGAGAGAAGCTAAAACACAGAAGGATTCAGTGGCACATTTTCATCAGCAATTCAGTAGCTCTGGAGAACAATTCTCATGTGCTTCAAACCAAAAGCACACCGCTCTTCACATACATAGAATGGATTGGGTAAGAAGAGACCTTAAAGATCATCTAATTTGGATTTTAAGCTAATTCTGATCACTAAAAACTTGTCATGTGGCCCTGATTCCTTCAGCTCCATGGTAAGGGGTAGAAGGCAGCATATGGACCTTGCTGGTAACCACACACGTTATTGGCTTCAAACACTGTTGTGAGCCTCAGTTACAGAGAGGCACAATTACATGATGTCCATCTCTGATTTCTCAGCAGCTGTTTGCCCTTGTGATAGTTCCCCACAGCTGGGTCCCAGCACGCCTATTCCACAGTGGATGTCTTCTTGCTTATGTCCTGCCCACAGCTGACCTACACCAGGTTCACAGAGGTTGGGACAACTTTGCATTCTCATCCTGAGCGCCTTCCTCAGCAGGACTTCCCCAGACCAGGTTTTGCTGTCTGGCAGAGACTGGTCCATCCCCCAACCTCTGCCACTGCCCATCTCTGTGGGAGCTCCATGGTGGCACTGCTTTTTCCCATGACGGTGAGTGATCGAGAAAAGCTCAGCAGCCTCTGCTCCTTTGAGGGAATGACTTATCCACTCTTCCCCCTATACAAGAGTCTGGCTGGGAGTGCCCCTGGCAAAAAACACTTGGGCAAAGGAGACAACTGTCATGCTGGACCCGTGCAATGAGTCCGTATGGCCCAGGGGTGGTGTCTGATATGACAAAGTATAAAGGATATTCATGTTTAACAGTGCCAGATTCTGCCAAAGGAACTCTCAAGCCAGGGTGCTGATGATGGGCTAAGCACCTTGAACTGCTCTCAGCTACCCCTTACTGACCAAAACACCACCTCCCAGCTAGCAAAAACCCAAATGCCTGGCTGGGGAGCTGTAGAAATGTCTTAGCTAGGCTGAGACTTCAACCACATTAGCAGGAAACTCTTCCATGCAGGGCTGTCTACTACAGTGAGTTTTGGAAATAATTACCACCATTGGGGGTTTCAGGACTATTTTACACCAGGTTCTACAAGGGGTGTCCACAAGGTTATAAAATATATATCCCTATTACGCCAGGTCTGCTATTAGTAAAAGCTACCGTAACAACCTCAGAGGGCTGGTAAAGCAGCAAATAATTAAATTAAGAAAAAAATTATAGTTTCACCAATTCTGGCTATAATTTCTGAGAACAAATTAAGGCAAATGATGATCTTAAAATGAATTTACTGTGCTTTTGGGTGCTTGTTCCCAATATTAGAAGTAGCCAAGTTTCAGGAAAAGAGTTTTATAAAAACTTTGACGTGAACAAAGCAATATTTAACCCCCAAATTTAGACTGCAACTGAATGAAGTTTCCTTCCAAAAATCACAGTCCACAGAGACAGAAGAACTGATGAATTTCAGCCAAAGAGTTTTAAGTTTCAAGGAGTTTCAAGTAAGAAAAGCAGGCCTTAGAATGGAAAACTGTTTGGCAATATGGGCATACAACTGCTACCAGCTCCACCTATAACATGTTCAAATTAGTGTGTACTGCAGAGTCCCTAGTAAAAAGTAGATTAGATAGCCCAAGAGTTTCAACTATTATTTGCATTGATACTTGCCATGAGAATGGCAACGTTTCATCTGTGAATAAAAACATCAAGTCTAAGCCTTTCTGGCACTACATATAACACTTCCATTTTCTCCCACGTGTTAACATGGAGATTCACAGGCAACATGCCAAGAGGACCGAAGAAGCTAAATTCATTGTATAAATAATTCAGGATCAAAACCACTGGTGGTAAATCTGGAAAGTCACCATCTGACCTACCATGTGTGGTTACTATGGAAATGGCTTTCTCCTCTAACTTAATGTACTCAGTAGTGGGAACCATTTCCTCATGATTCACATGAATCTCTGGCATGTGCTCCGCTGCTAAGTGCCAGTGAGAGGCTGTTTGTTGCAGTGATGCTATAATACCTTGACAGGACTACAGGACTGGAAACTGCCACAAACTGGGCCTGAGCTAACCAGAGAGAAGAGGGAATATGTGCTGCAAAAGCAAACCAGAAGAGGGCCTGGCACCCAGTATTGCTATGTGGTCATGTCAAATGCCAGTAATACCAGTCCCAAGTCAATAATAAAACTGTAGCTCACAATGAATAGGCACAGCTTGTTTCCAACACAGAGATGAGGTTCATGGCCACCTGCTTATAAAATTTATTCTTGTTTGGATTAAAATGGATGGGTTTGTCATATGAAGGATTTAGCACAGCATAAAAGTTCAAGAATGCAGGGCTTCTTACCTGCCCCTGTTAGTTCTACAGTGTCTGCAGAAGTAATTTCACCCGTCTACGCCTGAAAATTTGAAATAGTTAATTTAGTCCCCTTGCATCTATCAAGGTGTTTTAACAGATTTGGTATCCTGATGATTATAGCATCAGTCAGGAAGAAAGGCAGTTCCCAGGCTCCTGAAGAGAGGCCTTACCTGGCCCAGATGCAGGGTGCACATTTCTGGTCCTTCCAGCAGCTGGCTGTAGAAATCTGTGTTTTGCACGTTGCAGTGGGCTAGGAGGATTCACCCTAATATGAGCTGTGAATCTCCAGATGAGGTGGTGTTGGGAGGCTGTAACTTTCAAGAACCACACATCTCTTGAATGACAGCAGCTGTGATTCGTATTACTTTTAATAACTGCTGTTCATTATTATTGTATTTATTCAGATACCTCAGTTGTAGCCAAAATGGGAAGCAGCAGTGCCTTTTATAGTTACTGGGAGGTTTCAGCAGTGTTCAGGATCCTTCATGTCTAGATATTATGAATTTTAATACACTTTTTTCTAGAATTCAAAATCTTTTCTCCCCAACAGCCAGCTAGTTATGATAGAGATTAAAAAGCTAGAAAATGGGTCACTAGTTCTTTCCAGAGCCTGAACCAACTCTGTAGTACAGAGACCATCTCCGTCTAAGATTTACACCCCATTACCTGCAGCACCAATGTGCGTTTTTCAAATCCAGCCAAATGGAGCTGGATCATACAATGTTAAAACGTTGTCAGCAACATGCATCAAGAAGTAACAAAAAGCTCTTCACTGTGGATAACAACGACAAGAAAGGTTCTGATTTGGTTTAATCTTAGCATTGCCCTTTCCCACAGTGCAACACAGAGCACACAGTGTTTTGGAGTCAGTGTGCAGATTCCCTGCACCTATCATATTCTCAAAACAGCATTTATTAAGTGATAGCAAGGACATTGTTTGCCACCAAAGTTTAACAGGCATGAGCCTGATTGCAAGGGGCAATGTGGTGCTCACACTGTCAAGCAGGAGAGGTCTAAAGAAGACCCTGAAAAGGCACTTTGACCTCCACCTTCACTCCTGGAGCAGGCTGGCTGCTCTGCATGCCCAGAACACACATGTGAAGGATGGTCCCAAAGTGCTGAAAGTCTCCTAAGAGGAAATGTGGCCCTTGCACCTTCAAACAAGAGACAACTACGCTGGGGACACAGCTAAAAGCTGCACCTCAGCAACTGTCTCAGTCTGGCCAGATGCGCTAAATGGCTCTGTTGCTTAATCAGTCATTACAAAGCCATGTAAGTAATGAAGTGAAATGTAAACATCTGAAACAGAAGCTTCAACCTTTCAGCTATACATGTGTTGAGGTATAATAGTCATAGAAGTAAAATTTTTCTTCTTCCAGGGCAGCTAAGTCACAAGCGCTGCCTCAAGGGTATGGAGGTGATCTCAGCCTTGGACTTACCCCTTAGCCAGAGCAAAGACTTACCTGGCACCTGATAAGTGAAGTGCACCTCTCCAAGCTGAGATAGCCTGGCTGGCCCTGCACCTCAGCCCCACAGCTCTGCCTTCCTACTTCATACGGTGCTGGTAAGCCTGCACCTGGTCCTGCCTCATCCTCTGGATGCACTGGAGTGCACGCAGGGAGAGCCACAGCAGCGCTTCCAGGCCTCGTGAGTTCTGCATGGGGCATGCACAGCTAACCCGCTCCCCAGGCTGACTCAAACCTGCAAACCCCATCCCCAGGCACACACAGCCCTGCTCTTTGCATTAGTAAGCTCCACCAGTCCACCATTCCCGTGGGAATGGCACTGCACTCCCAGCAGACTGCCGGGCCATCTGTCTCAGCAGTTTGGATGGCAGACGTCTCCTTACCAGTCAGGCAGATAAACCTCTGGTAATTAAGAAGTGAGCCCCAGCACCTTTCATTATCTTGCAATCACATACTATTATGCTGACTCTCCTTCCCTTCCTTAACTTTCATGTGAGAACTGCTTGGGTGCTTAATTCTGAAAATGATGGATGATCTCTAAATGGGCAAAGAATCTCAATTTCCTCCCATACAATTAATATTGTCTGGCTTAGGCAGACCAGAGATACCTGAGAGCTGTGCACATAAAGCTCTCCTTTACTTCAGCCCACCGAAATTCAAAAGCCATCTCAACATGCCCAAAATTAAAAAGAAACAACTGAGAGTTTTTGCACCATGTTTTATGGTCTTTATGGCATTCAAGGCAAATCTTTCAGTAAAGCAAAGGAATTTGTCTGATTAGCAATTAATTATTTATGTCAGGCAAACTCTGAACTCACAGTTGTTGCTAGGTTATCTGTTTGTGTGACCATGTCCACCCATTTCCGTAGAGAATGCATAAGAATTTTGCATTATTAGGAAATCCAAATGTTTGTACTGTCAAAAATAGTCCAGAGAAAGATTTTTGTTGTTTTGCACAAAAAGATTCAGGTTTCATCCACTGAAGCAAAGGAAATCTTTGGCTCTCGACCCAATTCACAGACAAAAGCATTTGGGCCTACAGTTATAATGAACCAATCAGAAATAATTATTTGGTCTTTACATGGTTTTATTTGTTTGTTTGTTTCAATAAAACCAGGAATTTTTCTCATCAGTTTTTATTTTGAAAAGGAAGTGATTTCTTTTCAAGCAATATTTCCAAAGGAATATTCCAACTGGCTTCAGCAACTCACATATTTGTCCAATAAAGAAAAGGAGAAATGTCAGTGCAAGACACAAAAGCTCCAGAGTCAGACAAAGATGACCGATCATGAGGAGTGCGTTTTGCTTCACTTTTTCCAAAAATCTTTCCTCAGTAAGTAATTCTGAGTTCTTGTTCATCTACAGATCTCAAATACCATTTCTAAGAGAAGCCTTTATCCTTAAAATAAAAATTCACTCTTTTCACATGCTTTTCAGAAAAGGGATGTACATACACTTCACATGCAAAATTATTTCTAGCCACCCACACTAGCTTCAGTAACCACATATTCCAATTTCCATAACCCATTTTCTTCCTCACACTCTCTTCTCGTTGAACTGTCAAATCCTTCATTGCACTGTAATCTCCTTTTCCATACAATTTCCTTTCAAGAGCCTAATTAATTTTCAGGTGCTATAAAATAAATAATCATTTTCTAAATTGATCATCAAAGCTAAAATATGGGCTTGCTGCTGCTGACGTTCTACTTGTAGTTCACATACACATACATGCACAAACATTAAGAAAATTAGAAAAAGTCTGACACTAAAATGCAAAACTCATGGGATTTCAGGACCTATACTCTCGAATTTTACATACTCCTAAGGCTATGTTCATACTTGAACCAACAGAAATTCACTCTTTTCACAAAAAGAAGCAGTCAAGTTGCACACTTCCACCTCACAATTTCAACTTACCGGAAACATCACATATGACAGACTCCTGACCATGTTCATCCAGCTGAGTTAAACCCCATTTTCCTGTCTCTCAGACCCATACTGGCTTCTGACAGGCAGTTTGAGGTACCTGGTACTAAAATCCCTGTACAAAGTTATACAGAGAGAACATCGTGTATCACATGCAACACCAAAATCGTACACAGGATACTCGATTAGAAATGGAATTATTCATTCTCTTACTTATATTTTCCATCTCCGTTCTTCAGTAAAAATAAAATTGCTATAGAATCCCTACTCCACTACAGCCATATGAGTTGGTTCAGGAAGTCACAAGAGGGAACCGGAGGATGACAGTCCCCAAAAAAACATTGAAAAGGAGGATCCAGCCTTCATAGCAGCTGAAAATCCTCCTTTAAGACATTAGCCAGGGTTTTTTTCCAAAGTATCTGATATAACTCTGCTACTGTTTTCTTGCTTTGACTTCAGGATTAGGCTCTACAGGTGCATTTGACAAGCACATTCCAGAAGGTCTGCCAGGATATTGAGCCCAAGGGTGCACTTACAGTAGTAGCTGGTTAATAAGATCTCATTAAAGTATTTTGGGAGCCAAAAAAAATCTGGGTTTGTCATAATTTATGCATTTTCAAAAATCTGTTTATTCTGATAGCATTTGCCCTAGAAAGAAATTGAGCAACGCGTTGTGAAGTTCATGTATTCTACTTGGTCCTTTTGGAATGGCAGGTTTTATTTTCTTTCTCCTGAAATGGACTTTTGAACAAAATTCAGTTACAAAAGTTACAAAATACTTACATTCAGACCAGACATTTTGTCTCATTTATCTGCTTTCCTGGAATTTCACTTGGAAAGGGTAGTTTTTCCTTTCCAGTTCGGAAAGGAAAATCAGAGTTTCCTTGCAATAGAAGACCTAATCTCCACCCATACTACTTGCCATCAAATGTGCTTATAAAAGCTGGGAAAGGATTTTCAAATTATAAAAACAAGCTATAAATGCTCAGAAGTTCACTTGTGTTACGCAGAGGAAACAGTGTTGTGGTCACTGTGATCAGTCTGAGTCCCACAGCAGATCCCACATGGATCCCAACAGGAGGTCTCTCCCGGTGCCTCGCTCCATTAGAAGACTCCAAGATTAACCAACATGTCAGAAAGTAACACCCAGCTTTCACAGAGTCAGGCATGAAAAGACTGATCACATCCAATACCGCAGAATTGGGTAGCAGCTCTTGCGTATTTTATGTGATGAAACTTTAACCTGTCTCAGAAAGGCACACTTCTGAAAGTCACTTTTACCATAATCCCGGAAGTATAATTACTACTGATATCACTTCTAACACTAAATAAGATAGAAGGTTGAATTTGTTGCACAAATAAGTCAGTGAACTCACTGACACTGATAGCCTTCAGATCACACAGTGCCAAAACCCTGTGGTCTCGATCTTCCCTAATAGTTGTCCTACTAAATGACATAACTGGAATTTTTTGTTTTCCATCCCTGAATAATTACAAAGAAGATGGAAATTCTCCACTGGGAGAAGATTAATGAGTGTGTAGTACACTGAGAGAGATGTTACCACAACTGAAACAAATGAATCACAGGACAACACTTTGAAGAACGTCACATTTTATGACGTGAGATTCCTGCATCATTCTGGAGATTTTTAGGACAACAAAAAGGTACCTGTGATGTCAGCAGACTTGTTGGGTACTTCCAGTCTGGGCTTGTGCTGCCAAGTATTCCTGGAGTGGTGATTTAATCTTGGCTGTGTCACTACTGCTACGTCAGCTGTACTGCTGCGCTCTCATGTGTTCCCAGCTGGGCTGTTGCTGTCCTTCAAAACCCTTGTCATGTGTGGCGCTGCAAATGGACAAGTCAGCAAGGTAATAGTTGCAATAATAAATTATAGCTGCAAGTGTGGGGAAGATCGATAATGCATTGCTGCAGATAGCCAAGTCTGGGACTAACAAAACTAAACAGCAGCCTGCATGAAAGGAGCTTTTTGCAGACTTATGCTAACCAGGTGTGTAAATGTTTGCCTGCTCCCGACCCTGGTAGAGTGGCTCAGCGAAGAAAGGCCATTGTTGGTTCTTTGCCTGGGAGAGATGGGCTTCTATCCTGCTGTGGATCCTCCTAAACCAGAGAGAAGCTTATTTCTACTCCAGCAATTAAAGATACAGACCAAACAGGACCTCTTGTGACTTGATGTACATAGAAATACTAAAGTATGCCAGCTTTTCACTGAAGCAGGAGCATAGTAATTCTCCCTTGGTAGTTCCAGTGATATAGAGCAGTTTCTATCCCCACAAGGACTTGAGGGCTCTCTGCGGCAATCATTTCCTTAGCTCTGGACTGTTTCTCCTCCAGAGCTTTACAAGCACACTGCGATTGTCCCTCAGGCCTCCAACTGCATTTTGAAAGAAAAATGAGGAACAAACAGATAGTGTTCATTCTGAAAGACCAATATATACTGAGTCAAGCATAAAATTATAAATGGAGAAATAGAACCAGCGCTGGAGAGAAAGCAGTTTGCCAACAAAACCAAAGAGAAGCAATGTGGATGGACACACAGACATCCCATGAAACAGTCCCCTTCCATCTGCTTATTAGCTCCTTCCCTGCAGGGACATGTGAAAACTTAACCACTGGCCATGCAGTAAGCTGACACCCATTTTTTATCTCACACAAATCATCTGACATCATTCAGCTCCCTAGTGGGTGAAATGGAGCTGGGTTGTGAATCCCTCAGAGACAAGACCTCAAGACCCCATCCCAGCAGCTCACATTGCAGCCTGTCATTGATACAGGGGTCTAGGCCACCCAGACCATCCAGACTAGCACTGAGACAGGACCTGCTGTCCCACCGCCATGCCACAATGCAGACACAACCTCCTGAGGTCCCCTGGGGACAGAGCTTCACCTTCCCAAGACTCCGGAATATGTCCCACCTGATGGCAGACTGCGTTTTGCCATGCCCAGCTGAGCTGTTCTATATTTTCACATGCACAGCCCACAGATAGTACAGCACAAAGTTCAAGTGTATTTTGCCTTCATTAATCTTTTCCTGCAGCAGACTGGAAACTACCAAGCAGCAGAAAACTGCCATATCAAAGGTCTCTTCCAGTTTCTCACTGTACTGGGGAAAATGGTGTCCAGAAAGAAGGAACCAGAAGCAGCAGTCCCCAGCTCTCTCCTTTTCTGAAGTTCATGGGAACAGGAGGTAACACAAGACAGAAACCACCACATGGTAAGTCAAGAGCAAGAAAATCAGTCATGCTATCCTGATGAGGAGAAGGTGGAAGATCTCACTAGGAACAAAAATATCAAACGTATATCCACCAAAGCCTGCTGAGGGTCAACCCTCTGCTTATACACTGACTCACAAAAGTAAAGTCAATGAGAATTTCTCCATTGACTAAAATGTCAGTATAAACTCTTTCCAGCCTGAAGTGACCTGTTTGCATTGCAGTAGTAGAGACAAGTCTAAAACTGGGAAGCTGTGTATTGATGAAATGCAAAGTCAGGAAAGCTCTGTTCTAGCTGTGAGCTGACAACTGCAGGGTGCGCATGTCAGCACGACATATATGGTCCATTTTGGGTGACATACACATTACTGGGCAAGATCTGAACAGCACACAATTAAGAAGTTAAACCAGTTAAAGAAGTTGATTTATACCCACAGTAAAATAAAGGTAACCAACAAGGTGACAGTGAAAACGTGACCACACAAGGTACAAGAGGCAAACCAGAATGAGTGCCTGCTATGCAGCATGTTTTATTGACAGGGTGGTTTGTTGCTCACTGTGTTTCCTAGGTAAATGAACTAGAAGGTCAAAAACATTCTTGAACAGGGGCTGGGATAAAAGATGACAAAGTGAGGCACGATGTCCTGGTTGAAGGTGAAAATGACTATCACACAATCAATATTAACAGAGGAAGAACAAGTCCTGACATAGTCAAAAGCTTATCGCTATCACTGACTGTTGGATCCTCCTTCTGCAGTCGGTGATTTCTCTGATTAGACTGGAGGGACAGTGACTTTCTCTCAGGATAATTTCAAGAATAATTTCCTTGTCCTGGAATTTTAATCTATTAAAATTAATGTGCTTGGGGGGACTAAAAGGTCTCTGGAGCTACATGATGACAAATTCCCTCGCTACTGCAGTCTGCTTTTGAACTGATCCTGGATGGTGGGACTTTCCTCTTGCTCATTGCAAGGGCTCAAGGAAGTTCTTTCACAGGCGTAAATCGGGACAACTCACTGATTTCAGTTTCTGAGGAGAATTAGCTAGATCACCATTTTTAATCTGTCTAAGAGTTCAGGGCAAATAAAATTGTTTTAAATGAGTCGGAGCAAAATCCAGCATCCCTTCAGCACTATGCATATTTCTCTTTACTCTGTAATTTGAGCTTTGGAAATTCCAGCAATGTCAATCAGAGCAAACTGAGAGTCCCAAGGAATAACAAAATAAAACACAATATTCATTCTTACATCCAGCACAAATTAGGAATTATATAAAAAATTAAGTGGAACCTCTAAAAAACCCTGAGAAAGTTTTGCATTTTGTAGTATCAGAAAAGCAGGAATAACCATCCTTCCCTCCACAGAAATTCACAAAGAGCTATAAACACCTACAATAAATCAAAAAGTTGTGATCACTTCTTAAACTAAATGACTTGAAGAGGTTTTGTTGCAAATCCCAAGATATTTTCAGTATTATTATATTTTATTGTACTACTTAAATAAGCTTTAGAATGTATACACTGTAATAGGCCTATTAGGTATATTAACTTCCATAAGAGCTGTAATCCAGTAAAGAATTTATAAAAGAAAAAACTTAATAAATTTTTATATTGTTTTATATTTCCATAAAAGAGCCAATATTGATTCTATTACCCTTGGTATTACGTGTTAGATTATAAGTCTGTGGAAACAATTTCATGATCTTCTAAGAGTTGTAAGAAAAAAAACTAGAGTCTTCTATATGAAGGGATAGCTGAAATAATAGCCACTGCCAGCCCAGTGACAGCACATGCCATCACCCAAAAGAGAAGCACATACAAAAAGCAAAAGGGTTTTACTTGCTATTCTTCTGTAAACATGCATATTTAAGCAACAAACAGAGAGATCAAAGGAAACAGAAATGCAACGGATGCAACTTGAACGAACACCACCAGCATGACAAGGTAAAAGAGAAAGCAGAAGTGCCAGGGAAAGGGTACACAGCTTGCAGAAGAAGTCACAGCCTCTTGTCATCAAATCACAGAGTCATAAAATTAATCAGAATGAATCACAGAATGGCTTGGAAGGGTCCTTAAAGATCACCTTGTTGCAACCCCCTTGCCTTAAGCACCCAAGTCTTCAAAGCTCAGACAAAATGGATTTTGTATATTACTTGTAAGTATATTTGTATATATACAAGTACTTGTATATTACTTGTATATTATTTGTAAGCACCCCTGTCTGGGAAGAGGATTACACTCCTTCCTCAGTTTCTCCTCTTCACGAGAGCCCATTGGTACTGCCCAGCACTTGCCTGGAGATCCCCATGTCCAGGCAGGTCCCCTGAATACAGTGTGTCTGTAGAATCCTTAGGCAAAGCTCAGACCACGAGGCCAAAGTGTTTTCAGGCTCTGCATGAGATTCCTGACAGCTTCCAGAGTGCTTAAAGTGAAAGAGCCCTGCTGAATTCAATGGGTCTGCTCGCATTTGTTCTCTTGCTCACAGCTCCTCTGGATGTTGCATGCTCATATACTAATTTGAATAATCAAAACCAATATCATCAGTGTGGTATTATGATTACAGAAGTATAACATGAAGGAGAAAGTGGTGTAAGAAAGGAGAATGGGAAAAGTATGCTGAGGTATTAAAACAAGCAGCTACTGGAAAAAATCATGAAAACAGAATGCCAGTGTAAATCTTCAAGTCTAATGGCAGTAAAATGAAAGAAATTCAATGTTTAATTCGATTATTATTCATTAAATATCAAGACTGTGGCAGGACTTAGAAACAACTGTGTTGGCCTTCACTGGGTTATCAGTCGGGAGGCTCCAACACCACCGAATACCCAATTCAAAGAAATACCACAGTTCAAAAACTCTTGCAGACTGCAGAGAGTGACTTTCCCAGGGAGCCTTCAGGAACCCAGGAGACTCAAAACTGAAGTAGAAGTAATCCTACATAAGAAGCCTCCCAGCTCATCTTTCTCTGACCTATTTGTGAAAATTCCCCAGTGAGGGAAGCTCCCCAGGCAGACAGTTTCACTGTTCATACAGGGGTGTTCCATCCAAACCAACTGATACTGCAGGCTTGCAGCATCCCACATCAGTTGCAGTGTGTCGTGACTTGGTTAAACATGGCATTTAGCTAAAGATTTTATTGTGAATGTTATAAAAGTTAGCATGAAAAACTTTTCAGGTGAAACTGTGTAAATATTCCAATTGCGTTAGTTTTGTTTTCCACACCCTTTTATTTAAGAAGTCACTGTTTATTGGTATATTAATACTGGTACCTGCTCATTTGGAAGGTTTGTCTGGAGAGTCAGAATTAATTCATTAGCTAGTTTTGTTACTTCTGTGTCTGCAGTGTCTGTTTCATTGGAGTCTCTCCACTAACCCACATCTTACTTCCAGGGTTTCACACCAGTGTTAGACCCCATGAAATCTGCTGTGAATCAAATGCAGATGATATTGGTCTTTTCCGTCTGCTGTGTGCAAGCAAAGGGACAAACAGACTATAGAGCCACACATAAATCACATTTTTATATTAAGCTACAATTGTCATCAAAGGATCTCAGTGGGCTGGTCAAAACTTGTCCTAGGACTGCTATCCTTGCTCAGAGCAGTGATCCATTATCTCACTGTGACATCCCACTTCTAAGGGGAAGCAAGCATGCAAGATTCCTAGATGCTCATGGTCAAAAAGAACAGCAAAACTCAGAGGATCCACAAAAGTTTACAAAGTTCCATTAGTAAATGACACACTTGGCATGGATATTTTAGTCTGTGACCTCCTATCTAAGCACACAGCAGTGGATTTTGGGTATCAGGGTAGGATGAAAGGGAAGAGAGAGAAAGAGAGGAAGGGAGAAAGAGATGGATTAAAAAGGGGGAGAGAGAAAGAAAAGAAAGAGAGAAAAAGAGATCACCAGTTGTGGCTCCAGCACAATCCAGCTGGGGTGTCCAGGGACCTGGGGTATACACATGGAGAAAATGCACTGGGCTTTCCGGGGGTACCTTTGCATAGACAAGATTTCCCTACCTTGGAAGTAAGTTTTTTGCTTTCTATGCAAAATAATTACCATCTGCAGTCTTCTTCCAGACCTTTCTGGAAATGGGTTGGCAGGCTTCGGGATCATTGGTGGTCTCCATCCCCACCTACAGTCCATGCCCACTTCTCAGCCTCATTCCTGCACTTGTGCTGTCCTGTGTTGTGCTTATCTCCAGGAGCCAGACCAAGGACTTTTGTCCCAGAAAAGTGCTGCCCTATCTCCAGCCACATCCTGTTCTTTCTCACAGTGTGGTATTACCTACAACCCCTGTTTGTTATTACCGACAATCCTCGGTTGGGCCCACAGCCATTCAGCTATCAGTGTTTGAGACATACACATTAGCTCCCTTATCTTCTAGGCTTCTACACTCGGTGTCCTGGCTTTTTTAGCACAGCAAGTCCCATGCACTTCAGAAGAAACCTTTTAAAATATCACACAATAGTCAGACATGGATTTTGCACTAAGCTCTGTGCTAAATCTCAGTTTTAAACCTAATTTTAATGACTGGATTATCCCCAAAGAGCAAGATTTAGTAATAAACCGCTAAAATCTGAGAGAGAAAAAAATGTAAAAACAGCTTTAATGTAGAAACTAATTTAGTAGTGATGGATAAAAACAGTATTAGCAAGAGATAGGTAAGGTCCAGCTGTCATCTTTTGTGATCTCAGACCCAGATCCAAAGAAGCATTTGCATTACTAACTGCTCTGTAGGTATGGAAGTCTCAGTGAAATCAGCAGGATCTCAGAACCCAAGTGGAAGCCAGCACAGTCTTGCTCCTTCCATACCAGTTCATGGAAGCCTTAATGTTCCACTTGGACTTTCATGAATCTTGATTCAGAAACTATCCATGTGGGTACCCAAATTTAAACCTCAGCTGTACTGACCCCACTGCAGGCTGGCAGAGTCCAGTTCTGTATAACAACTGGATATCAGAATCGCAGGACAGCTGAGGTTGGAAGGGACCTCTGAGGGTCATCTGTCCAATGCTCCTGCTCAACCAGGGCTACAAATAGTCCCTCTGTCTTCACTGAGAGCACTTCCCAGGTATGAAGCTAACTAGTCATACATACCTTTCCATGTAAGAGCCTCCAGCAGATCCTAAGGGAAGATTTCTGTTCTTACTGTAAGACATTTAATTTAGAACGGACAAATAGTCTCGACTGTGGGAGTTTTTCAGTGAGTCACCACCCAAGAATGACTGCAGGCATCTCTCCAGTGGAATGGATATGTCAGCACTGCTATGTTGCACTGAGCTCTACCAGCAAACAGGCACCTTCTGAAGCAAGATCAGCATGAGGATGTCAGTCGTACCTGACCCTAATAACCATCCATGACAAAGACTGGAATTTAGAGGCACCTAACTTTTGAAGTGGCATTCACCTCCAGATTCATTGGCAGAAGTTTAGCTGTCCACATATGCACTAGTACTGCACTCACCTAGCAGCCAGCTCCAGGACTTGATTCTGTTGAACAAATATAACTGTGCAAGTTCTATGTGTTCCAGGGCACCCAGGAGACCTACACAGGGCTGGATGACATGACGCTGCACCCATGAAATGTCCGGCTCCTCCATGAGCAGTGTCAGAGGTCAAGCATGATCTCCTAAGCTGATATCCCAGAGCACTTTGGACCACCTTGATGGAGGCAGTCCTGATCCATTCCCCTAACACAGGCACCTAGTACCACCTGAGGTGCCAGTCTCCAGCTACAGTTCCAAAAGGTTACAGGTTTCCTTTTGGTCCTACACCATACCTGCCAGCCCCCTGCAGGTATTGTCAAATGCACAACAGCATCTCAAATGGCACTTGGTGCATTGACGTGGACAAATGATGTCCCATTATGTCACTGGAGAGAAAATAACAGTCCACACCAACTGCTTTAGACAGGTTCCTTGTGATGACAAGAATTGCATCATGGACATGTCTGTTGCTATTGTTGGGTATAAAGAGGCTCTAGATGATGAGCTCAGATACAGACATTAATGCAATGCACATCTTCACCTGATCAGATGAGAAACACTCCAAGGAGCACAGTTCCTCATATCGCAGGGGTTTCCTGGGAGATTTTATTCGTGCTGTATAAAACAAAAAAAGGTTATTTTTGCACGGCTGGTTTAAACCTTAGTATTCTTAATTATAAAAAAGTTGTGAATACCTTTCACTCTGCAGAATGTTTTCTTAACAGTAAAGAATAGAGCAGCTCATTTCAGGAGTGAAAATCTTCAATTTTTTTCACAAAATACAGCATAAGAATTGACTAAATTAAGCTAGAATCATGGGTGAAAGAGAATTGGAATTATTAGATCCCTTAAACGGCAGAAATAGTTTAAGGGATGAACATAAATAGAATTATGGGCCTCCTCATAGCCTCTGCCAATGAATATTCTATCCAATCAAAGTGAATACAAGCTTGATAGGATCAAGCAAAGATGTTATGAGTGGGGTGGCTAATTATTGAATGGAAGGTTGGCAGCAGAACAACTAATGACATCTCATTACCAACTCATTAAAATGGGCATCTCAATGTTGAACTGAAATCTGTAAAGAAAAAATTTAAGACACTTTAACAAATTCTACATTCCAGGAAGTGAATTCAACATAAGTACCTAACTCTTTCTGCAAGATCCACTTTCAATGTTTTTGCAAGTGGGAGGTGTTTTAAGAGGAAAAGTCTTTTGGTCATTAAGGGTATCACAAAAGCAGTTCAGACTATGCTTCTCTTACTTGCCTCCGTTAATTTGGCATGGGTCTTTATATACTGCAAATGTGTATTTTTGTGTACTCCTAGACATCATGACACAAATTACCAAAATTACCGAGGAGAATGACAAATTAAGCATTGTTTAAATTTAATGAATAACATTAATTTTACTGAGCAGAATAACAACAAAATATAGAGAGAGGGATTATTTTTAAACTTCTAAACCAGAAATAGGAAGACTTATCACACCAAATTAAACCAGAGAATTGCCTGGTAAAGAAAAATCTGGGAGGAGATGAGCTTGTTCAGTTTGATCAAAAGGAATTTAAGGGACTATCTAACAGAGGTCAACAGCTACCTGAATGGGTAGTTACAAGGGCGGCAGGCTTGGGAGGCTCAGGCTGGACTGTGTAGGCAGAGTGGAGAATACTGCCCAGAAAGATTTCATACTTGGATGTTTTCAATACTCAGACAGGCAAAACCACAGCAGACCCAGACTACAGTTGCCCTGCTTTGTGCAGGAGCTTGGGCTACAGACTTCCAGAACTTCATGCCATCAAGTTGCCTGGGATCCCCTGCTTCAGTGGCTGCACAGCCAGACCATTCCTCCAGTCTGATCTTCTGCCCAGCTCACAGGTTGACTGGGGCCCAGGGGGATGGGACATGGGGTAGTAGGGTACCTGAAAGAAAAACCTCCACGGATAGATGCAGGTTTCCCTCATTACAGGAAAAGATGGTAGCAACTCTGTTTGCATCAACAGCCTCCCTAAACTAGCATACATAGAGGTAAAAGCAATACCACTCCTCTTAAGTCATTTGTCTCAACAGTTGCAAGTAATACAAGCTTGTAATATTTGTGTTTGTGTTTCTCTGGAAGAAAAGGCAGGGAAGGACTGGCAATCAGAGAAACAGCTGCTCTGGCATCAGTGGGAGGGCACCAGATAGCTTCAGTCTTTTCACTGAATTGACCTTTCTAGGAAAGTGTACCTAGTGACAGCTTGAAATTATGTCTTTGAAAGGGAAAAGTAACTGCAAGTATGTGGCATGAGAACAATTAAACACTGTTCTTGCCTCATTCACACCTGCAAAGTGCTTAGAGAAATACACTTCACTCTTTCCCCTTCCTCCTGTGAAATGTCTCCAGATGCACGTTAAAGCACAACATTCTCGTGTGCCTGCTGCAAGACGTGGAGCAGAGAGCAAAGGCAGTTTCCAGTGTTCAGAAAATCTTACATTTTTGTATCAGGCCCTTTTGAGTCAGTTCTCTCTTCACTGATCCTCACAAGTCATTAGGAAGGGAGACACAATGTATACACAGAGCACCATTTAAAACTATTCTCAGTCTGCCTTGGTTATTTGGCAAATGCACAGATTTGAGACTTCAGATGATGGTAAAAATCATCTGATCCGACTTGCAGCACCGCAGAAAACCAGGAATCTCCTTGCCATTCTTGTAGCCTATTGGCTAACCCACAGTGGAGCTCTGAGGTAGTCCCTGCTTTCTTTGTAGTAGAAAAGGAAGGCATCAGCCATGCACAAATGCTGGAGAGTAGTAAGTGCTCTGTTCTTAATCTCCCCCACGTGTATGAGAAAGTACAGGAAAGCCAAGTAAAGAAAATGGGACACAGAGGACCATATTTTCATAGTGCAGCTCTTAAGCTGTCACCCATTACAAGCCCCATGCTCATTAGACCCATTTATGTCACATTTGCACTTGCAGATGGAAGGCCTCTGGTGCAATAACCATTCATTTTATACCAGCAGAGCCTTGACACCTGAGGCCAACACAGCCCTGCGAGGAGCAGGGACAGCTCTGTGAAAGCTGTGTTTGCTCTCACAAGAATTAAACCAGAGCCCTCAGTTTATCAGACAGGATCCCCTTGTTGTATACAAGATGTTTGTCCACTCATCAGAAAAATGCTTCCTGCAGTTCTGGTGGGTCAGGGCTCCGCTGTGTCAGTCAGCTTTTTCTCTCCTGCAGCTCTGGCATGTGCAGGCAGATGCACCTGGGGAGGTGGGGAAGAAGCAGGGCCACCTCTCCTGCTGGCAAACCACAGCCCAAACATGAAGTTCCAGCAGCTGCTTCACAAGCTGTTGAGCATGAATTACCACCATTTGCAACACAGGGTACTAGAGTAAAATGGCTTCAATTTCAGGCGTCTTTTAATGTATCAGGCTGTAATTCATGGCAGTTCAGCTGCTGCTGCATGGATGGCCAAGCCGTCCCTGCAAAAACTGTTGGGAATCTTTCCAACTGTTTGAAAATTAGCTGGACACCAGAAGGCTCAATGTTGCCCTATTCCAACAAGCCAAGATGATACATCTTCCTGCACAAATTCCAATTTCAGACACAGAAAGTGACTGGGGGAAAAAAAATCAGAGATCTATACTGAGAAACAAAGGAAAATAAGTAACAACCGTGATCAGAGTTACCAGGTCTGTATGTGTCCCAGATGGCAGAAGCTAAAGCCTATCTGCGTTAAAGGAAAATGTGCTTGGATTACAGAAATTTTTACTTGAAAACTTAGACTATGGAAAGAATAATCTTGGCCATATTTTGCCCATTAAGCTCAGTGAAGTGCTCTGGGATAAGGAAATGAGTGAGAGAATCCCTGGCCAGGTTCCACCTTGGCTTCTATTTACTGCAACCAACTTTGCAGCTAATTCTTGTGCACCCCTTGCTCCATCAGAGCATTTACTAAATAACTTTAAGTACATCTCACTCCCATTTAGGCATTAAACTAACATTCAAGTTTTGCTGGCTCAGAGCCCATAGTGAGTAAGAATACTCATGGATATAGCAGCCATGAAAAGAATCAACACCTAATTCTTTGCAGCAGGGCCTCTAGCATGAAGGGCTCTTCTTCAGGATGAGACCAGGCATAGAGTTTGTTCAGACCTCACCAAGCTCTCAGGCACAATGGTGAGGTTCAGTTCACCCAATGCAGATAGTTCCAATATAGGTGTTGACATCTCTGCTCATCACCTCCAACTCCTTTTATAGGAAGTAGAGAGAAATAATGTGTTATTGTTCTTCATCTGATCATGGTAGGATCTCTCCAGGGGACTCATCATACTGTTGAGTAGCATTCAGCTGAGCATAAAAGGGCCTGCTCCAGATAGATACATTCTCTTTAGAGAATGAATCCTTCCATCTATCTGCAAAAAGGCAGGGACTGTCCATCCCCTCAGATCCTTCAGAGGAGCTGAGACCCAGCCCAGTTGTGAAGGTCAATGGGCCTGGCCCAGTAAAACTGGGGCTGCCACGCCACTTTCCGGGAAGCAACCTAAGCAAAAATCCCTGCCTCTCAAAAAAAGCCACTCTGAAGTTCAAAAGAGCACAGTGAGCCCTGTTCCACACGGGGGCTAATCCTATCCCTGGATGAGCGAGGCAACTGCTCCACAAGAGGGCCCCCAGGCAACAGCAGAGCCTGGGAGACACCTCTGCCCCTTGCACTGCCCACGCACTGCTAAGCTGGGGAACCCCCTCCTGTTTACTTTCCCCAGCCCTGGGCCCTGTGGCAGCCCCAGAAATTGTCTCCGCTAGTCCCATCTGACAGAGAAACATTAAATGATGCCATCATGTGGCACAGTGCTGCATTTTGAGGTCCACATCCTGAGGGGGTGCTCAGCTTCACATTCAGGAGACACAGAATGGACATCACAAGAGCACCGAGCACGATTTTAATGGTGAAATTAGTGAGTTACTCCCAAGGACTCCCACACCTAAAACCAACCCCTGAGAGAGGTCAGTGAACCACCCCCGCCCACCCCCGCCAGCCCCATTCATTAGCTGGATGCAGTGCTGAGTGCAATGACAATGCCCTGAGAGAGGATGCAAAAAACAGCCAGGAAATGAAGCGTTTTGCCATGGTCTTCCCACATCACAAGGATTGCTTCTGTGATTGCCAGGGCTCCAGGCTGGAGACAAGCCAACCATGTTCACAGCTTGGGTAGCAGCTTGACCAATGGAGATGTACTAACAGGAATTGTTTTGATAGCCCTAAACAGGCATATCTTCAATGCTGGCAATGCTGTGGGTTTAGCCCATCAAGCCCCTTGCTGAGTTCCTGCTCTCAGGTGAGCTTATTCTATTCTAACTCTTGTGTTTTACCTTTCTGTATTGAAGCTGTTTTTTTCTAAGATGATTTAACTTGCTTGCAGCTTCTGTTCCCAGAGTAAGGCTTGAATCTCATCAGGTATGATAACATGCCCATTGCACAAGTCAAAATGCAAAGAGCTAAGGCAGAGGGCACTATTCCTCTCTCCTCTTACAGCTAGAGTCCCAAAGTCCAAAGAGACCAGTTAGCCAGTGTCACACATGAAGTCTGTAGCAGCAGGCAAAACATATTCCCCCTGACCTGTATCCTCTAGTATCCCAACCAGAGCAAGGGCTGCCACCCACTTGGTTTCTACTTGGCTTGCAAGATTTTGTCATTCTTGGGGGAAAGAACAGAATCTCCTGGTTGGAGCTGTGTTGCCAGCTTGGACTACATTCGAGTCACTATGGTGTTTCAACCAGATGTGTGTTTGCCTATGTTGTGTCCACTAGAACCTGGTTTCTAATGAGTGCCTGCCTGGTTACAAGGTTCTTTATCAAGTCATGCTGAACACCCTCAGTGCAGATTATTTAATAGCTGCTGGGTTTAGATGTAATCTAACTCAGAGGCCATGGAGATGTGCGAGAAGTTCATGACACTTGTGAAGGGAAGCAGATACTGTTTTACTCAGGTCAGCACAGAATTCACTCCTCATCCAAACCAGCTGCAAACAGAGCTGGTGAAAGGCTTCTGGAGAGCAAGTGCTCCACTGACAACTTCCAGATATCTCCCCAGTGAGCAGGGAGGCCCATATCAAGCATCAGTGGCACATGTGAATAGCTGTAATGGAAGGAAAACGCTCAAGTTATGACGTTTGTTTTCAATTCTTTCCTCAAACTCAGCTCCATATATTGTTACATTTTTCCAGCCTCTGCAAAGTGATTCACATGGCATGTTGCCTAACACCGCACTGTGTGCCCATGCGAGGTTTCACAAGTGCACATGGAGAGCTCTGCACTGAGGCAGGTCCCACCTCACCAAGGGCAGGACCCACAGCACTGCCCAAATTCCTCCTGCCCTTCTTCACCTAAAAACTGGGTATGAGCTCCTGCATTTCCCAGCCCGCAGTGCCTCAGGACAAATTATGTTTGAAGTTCCTGTCCCTCCCACAGCTTCAGTCATGCTGTTGCATCCAGTCGAGAGAAGATGCTGTAACTGGCAGCAAACTCTGTCCTCTTGGCCACACAAGTCCTGTAAATAAGCCTCTGGTGTCTCTGACCCAGCACCATGCCTGATGCTCCCACACAGATCTCTTTGTCCAACATTTGCACAGCAACATGTTGTAAAGAGCATCTTCTCTCCGTAAACTTAATTGGAAACTCTCAATTGATTTTGTGCCAAAAAGATATACCATAAAACTCAAGTGGGCTATTAATGAGAAGGATATTAGCAATAAAACTCCACATAAGTCTGCACATAAACATGAGTGAGCATTATGAGAGCGGGAGACAGACATGCAAACCCTGCATGCTGTTTTCCTGAGGTGATTTTGCTAACATTTGGAGCTCTGGTGTAATAACCTTTCACATAAATTCTGCAAGACTCCACTACGTATTTATTCCATCTTGAATGTCATCATCTGTATTTCTCCCAGAATACAAATGGTTTGGATAATTGTAGGAATGTTTCAGAGTCAGTTGCTCAGTACCAGGTTCAATTGCTTTTACAGCAGCATGAGGGGATGTTGGAGGGATGTCAGCTCCAGCGGAGACAGGGAGATGGAACCACATCCTGGAAGGTGGAGGGAGCGTAGTGCAAAGCTGACTGAATTCAGGCATAAGCCAGACCATGCCTAAGCTAGTATAGATCTGCTTTCTGTGATATGGCACCCAGCACTCTGGAGGAGAGGGTGGTGTTGTTGTGCCCCTTAACTTTTGACACAGTCTCCCATTGTCTTCGTCATCAGAGTGGTGGAATGTGGGTTGGACAAGAGAACAATAAAGTGGGTGAAAAATGGGCTGTGCCACCAGGCTGAGGGAGGTGTAACCAGCACTGCAAAGTCCAGCTGTTAGCCAGGAACTGGACACGTCCCTCAGACCAGTGTTGGGACCAGTATTGCTTCTTGTCTCTCCTAATGGGCTGCCTGATGGGACTGCGGGCATTCTCTGCAAGGATGCAGTCACCAAACTGGGGATAGGGATACACTGGAGGGCAGGCTGCTGCCTGGAGGGCAGCAGGACCTGGAGACACTGGAAACTGGGTTGAAATTTGGGATTTACAGGTTAGGGGCCTTTCCCCAAGTTGCAAGTTTGCATGTGATCCCCAAAGATCCTGCCCAAGTGTTTAAACACCTCTCACCCAAAGTTTTAACTGTCTTGTGTGCCAAAGCCTTTCCCTCCTAAGCACAGCATCACTGATAAGAAGCCATCCTTCATCTTGGGCGTTGGGAATCTAAACAACTTTGAGGGTTTCAAACTGAGATGCTTGGCCTGAGGCCCTTCGGTTTTAACTGAACCAAAGGAGGCATGAGTGTTAGACCTGGGACAGCCCTCTTTGGGGCAGCTGGAAGAATCTTGCCTGGATTGAATAGTGACAGAAAGAAAGGAGTGAAAAAAACCACTGTGAAGAGGGAAATCAAGAGGCTGTTCTGCACCTACAAGAAACCCTGAGCCTCATTATTTTTTCCTCACCTTGGAAAGTCTTTTTAGGTATAGATTTGTAGGAAATGAGAGCGTCTAACCTACTTTTTCTAACAGCAGTGTCTAACATTCAGGTATTCCTGACACTCATATTTTGCCTCAGCTGTAACATTCAGCCCTTAAATAGTCCCAAAATGGGGATGTAGCTCCATAGGGGACTTTCAGACCTGAAGTTGCCCCCACTTTTTGTATTTTCGGGGTGTGTTTCAGCAAGAGACAAAACACCATGTGCAAGCAGATGGAGGGCATGGGGACATGTAGCTTTAGCAGGGAAACCAAGGCTGCCCTGAAGACCCGCTGATCAGTGCCTACCTTGGAGATGTGGTTGGACAGACAAGAATAAACAGGGACCAGAGTCCTTGTGCCTTCAAAGAGCACCCTGTGCATGTCAGAAGAAAGAGCTGAGCCTTTCCCCACTTCTCTTACTAGAAGAAAGAGGCTTCACACAAGAACATGACTTGACACCTGGGCATCTCCCCCTTCCTGGGCAGATGTCTGCAAATCCCAGCCTTAGGCTCCCACTCCCACTGTGAATTCCCAAGTGGGAGGTCTGAGTTCACAGGACAGCAGGTCACCTAAACACAGTGCTCACAGGTACACAGTGGTGCAGCATTTGAGTCATTTCAGTCTCGATGCATCCATCTGCAAAGTGAGACTGAGGTATTCACATTCCTCCATAAAGCTCCCAACAGAACATGGGACTTGAGACCAAGGAAAGCTGCCCACGTCATCCCCACACAGGAAGCCGCAGGTGGTGCTAGGGGGAGCTTTAGGTGCTGAATCAAGATTAGGAGGAAGGAAAGTACAGTCTCCCCCCCTTGCCCTCTCCAAATCACTGCTTTTCTTTTTTTTTTTTTTTTCAGTGATGAATTCTCAAAGAAACTACTTGTTTATGGCAAGAAGCGGAGGCATTTAATTACAGTGATGCCATTCATAACATGACAGTTAAGCATCTGTTGGATTTTTTTATAGTATAATCTTTATTCTATACCAAAGAAAAAAAAACCCTCTGGGCTAATCTGGGTGAAGAGCCCTGACCCCAGGCCCCAGGAACAGCAAATCCCTTTCTCTAGTAACTCAGATTTGTCCTCTCTGCAACACATACAGTTTGCATGACCATCCACAGCTTTGAAATTCTGTGAAGTCAGACACCAAGGAAGTCCTCATTACATATCACTTGGTTTTCCTCACATCTGGCAATTTAGGCCATATCCTTGTGACAGTCTAATCCAAAGTTTTTCAAACTTTCTGTACTACTGGACATCCAAGTGGGCTTCACTCAACCACACCTACTGCTTGCACTGCCATGGGCTTTCTCATCTCAGCTTTTCTCAGCCTTTCAACAGGAAACAGCTAAAACTGATGTAGTTCTGCAGATTAGCTGGATGCCTGACAGTGGTCTTACAGAGGGATCCAGGCACAGTTTAGGGAACAGTAAATAGGTGCCAAGGCCAAATCCTACGGACAACCACAGCTCTCAAATGTCACTGCGTTTCCACCACGCTCTTCTGTCCTTGTTGAATGCTTCCAGAAAGAAGTTCTGAGAGAATTATCATGGCAAGAGCCATCCAACATATTGCACTGTGAGACTGCACTGTTAATGTTTTAATGGAGCATCAAAACCTGCTGAAACCAGCTGCTTCACTGCACAGGTAAGATAAGCTGCAAAACAAGCAGAGATAGCAGAGACCTCACCAGATACACGACATAGCCCTGCCCATCAAATAACAAGCTCTGCCTTAGAAACTGCCTGACAGATGGTCACAACCTCTCCCTCCTCCAGACAGGGAGCACCCAGGGCAGGGTGGCACAGCAGCTCCAGAAGCAGCAGTGGCAGTCAGGATGGCACAGACCTCTCCCACTCCTGTCTGCAGTTCCCACTTTACAGACAAGATTTTCATGGAGCAAGAGATGAGTGACTTACCAAAACCAGTATAGGGTAGGGTTATTATTATTGGAGCCCAGTTCTCCGAGGTCCTGTCCCAGCACTTTATCTTAACTGTTAGACTGCAAATTAAGCTAAAAAGCCACCAACCTTCACCAGGTCCATCCCTACACCCCCACCACTGTGATATACCTGTAAAAAGACTGTTGTCCTTTAACAAGTAGTTTTTCCTTTACCAGCTAAAAATATCTATTTGTAAAATGCATCTTCATTTATCTGACATATTTTTATATGCTTTCTGAAGAGATGTCCTCAAGCTATAATGTGATCTGAAAGTTTATAGAGGCACAAGCCAAAAAAAAAATCTTCTCCTCAAAATCAAGCAGCAAAAGACAACCTGGGATGGCCCCTGCTTCCTGGGACTGTGCACAGCTCATAGGGGCCAGATTTTCACTCTCAGCAGCAGAACAGCTTAGTGAATACACACGCTGGGACACATGGACTGAAAAGTCCAAGTCAAAGTTCAGTTATTCTGGAATCGTTAATGTGAAAAATAATACTTTATTATAGGAAAAATCCTCGGAGACTTCCTCACACACATTCATCACTCAGAGCAGCTACAAGGAGGTTATTCAAACTTTCCATCCTCACATTAATCGCAGCAGCACCTTGGAGTGAGTCCCTGCAAGAAGGAAAGCCAGACTGCAGTGGGCACTTTGCATGTGTACAATAAAGGAGACAGTCTGTTCTCTTGGAGTTTACAAAAAAGTAGATAACAGAAATAAACAGATGAGAATTGAAAGAGCAAGCAGCATAGAAAGCAGCGGGTGAAATTATAACACTTCGAGTAAGCTGTGAATGCATGGAAATTACTTTCTAATTGACATTTTTCTGAAACCAACCATACTGCTTGCCTTCAAGTGGACAGAGCAGTGTTGCAAAAACCTTCAGTACATTCGGCACAAGCTTGACAGCTACCAATTAATCCATCCGTTAACTGAACAGCTGAGGAAAGAATAAACGGGCCAGAGCATCATGATCTTCATGTTACTGTGCTGATTAAAGTGTCTGCAAATTACAGCTGTGTCACCTGTAACAGTCTTCTTGCCTACTGTTTAAAGTTTCTTTGCTGTTTTTGGGTTCTAAGAGAATAATCTTCTAATGATATTAGAGTTCTAAGACAAAAAAAACTTCCTTCTTCAGTAGGCACAGGAGGCTTTTCAGCTCACACATAACAGCTAAACAAAGGAGGGTTTTGGGGAACAGATACCTGCATTTATGTCATTTACTCTACTGTGACGAGGCTGAAGTTTGCATTTGACATCTGAGGCCAATGAGAGTTCTCTAGTGGGTCTCACTGCACATAGCTTTATAAAGCAATGGTGTCTTCAGTCTTAGTCTTGAAAAATCTGTGTGTGCTGAGTCCTGGATTCACTTTGATGCACTGATTTCTAGATCCACATGCACTGGATCCATGCAAAGCCTTGCGTGCAAGTTCTCCAGCTCATGAAGAGCAGTTATAAAGATTGCCCTTTCAGTGGGAGAACATAACATAAGAAAGAAGGTAGAAAAAAAATGAAGGAGGAATTTACATTCCTCTATTTTATTCTGTAGAACTACTGAAAACAAAGGAAGAGAAGAAACTTGAAAGGACAAGGATCAATTTCAGAAGGAAAGGATATTTCTCAGAGAAAGAGTAGAAGTACTCAGAATGGCAGAAGGGAGTGAGAAGCAAGCATGCAGCACAGAGGACCAGGGTACATCTCCTTGGACAAATGACCATCTCACAATAGGCCTGCAAGGTGGTCCAAAATGCACTGTAGAGCATGTCCTGAGTGTTCCCCATGGATACCAGCTGGGCTTCCCAAGAACCAGCGCCAAGAGCATCCCAGCAGTAGGGAGTCCAGAATCACTTATTATCAACACTCACTCTTTTCTACCATGTGAGTATATCCAGACATGCCAGAGGAGAGGTCAGAGCTTCTCACCACTCCCAAGTCCCACAAGACGAATGTAACATATGCCAGGACTACTATGAAGGTGGTGGTGATGCCTTAGGTTTTAACTGTTAATATTTTCCAAAATTCTGTATTCCTAGTGTGTAACTCTGAACTGTCTTGCAGCCTGTTAGCTGCTGTTCTCTCATGCTAAGATAGACATAACAAAGCCTCTCCAGGCTTGCTCTTCAAGGACACCCAGACCATCCTAGGCCCAAAATGTGTAACCTAGCATCTTGAGGAGGGGGGGCAAGCTGGGGGGCAGTTACATCATTAGCTAAAGTTTAATTGGTGAATTTATGCTGATACGCAAATGGACCAAATCTATAAAAGTGTGAAGAACTCGTGACTCGTCGTCCATCTTGGGTACAGCCTTTGGCCTGCCCAGGGTGTACCTCTGAAGGCCTTTTGAATAAATATCACCTTTATTCCCTTACTCCTGTCTAGTTTCTGTTTCCAGGTTGGCCTTTTAGGCATCAGTGGGTGCAACACTACCAGCCTGGTTCACTGGGAGAAGTCCATAAAACACAGGAGAGGAAAGTTATATTGGCAGCTCATGGATTAGCATCCATGCCTTTATTTCTAGAAGTGCTACACATTTACCACCACTTCCAGAGTTCAAAGGGAACTGACAGCTCTAAGGGCTTTCTAAAAAACACAGTATAGGATTTTAATTTGCTTTTCTTGATTCAGAGCATGTGAGAATCTCTCATCATTTCATGGATGGGGAGGAAAGTGCAACTTTTTCAATGTTTTGGCAGAAAAACAGAAAGCTAGGTTAAAATATATGAATTAGGAAGTCTTCAGTATGAAAATCCCCAGAACTGTATCATTTTAGAGACGATGGTCACAAGAAAGGGGCATTGTTTTCTTTCTTTCTTTTTTTAAGCACATTAAAAATGGATGAAAATAAGCACACAGCCCTCCAGCAGCTCCCAGCCTGCCCACCCTCTGGGGTTCAGTTGGAAAACTGTGCTTGGAAAACATCTACAAAAATGTTGGCAAATGTATATCAGCTTTTTCCCAAAAGACCTAACAGGCTTTTATTATCCAAACATATCAGATGGCTTGGAAAATCCACATCTGTACTGAGCTGCTGAATGGGAAATGAGATCAAAATGTGAAACTAAGAACTTCCGATACTTTCTTTGTAAATGGCATTACACCCAGAGGAGAAAGAGATTTAGCTTCTCCATTCCCCCTCATTCCATCAGCTCCTGAAGCCCCAGCAGAAGGAGGCTGTCAGTGAGGAGCTCCTCATGGGGCCAGCGAGCCCCTTTCCAGCTAAATACAGAGGAGAGAACTGAAGAGCTGTTATTTCAAGGGGCCAGCCCTGGTGATGGTCTCAGTACCAGTGTTTTACTTGAACAGATAAACCAATCCTTGCAACCCAGAGAGAGAGAAAAATATGAACAAAGAATTTTCTGCTGGTGTTTCTTAAACCAGAGACAACACTTTCAATATACTTTTAATACTTTTAATATAAGGCCTGTTTTCACCAGTTAAGATTAACTTTTTTAATACAATATCAGTGCTTACTAGAAGGAATGTTAAGATCAAACTCAGCACACAAGTTTGTGCTCATAGTTTTTGCCTCTCTGGACATTAATAAAAAAATTGGACGCTTCCTTTTTTGCTCTGGCAGTGACTGCTGTCGTTATTATTTTCCTCCCTCTCTGCAGCTGATGCCAGTTGAGCATGGAAAGACACACAAATGGAGAAAATTGACAGGAGAAAATCAACAGGAGAAAAGGCTTTTGGAGTGAAAGTTGCCTTCCATCATTTAAAGTTGCTAGGATTAGCTCATTTGAACTCCTACAGAGTTGGGAGATGTGGTGTTTGGAGATAAATCCAGCTTTTCTTCAGTGATATAGTTCATCCACTATAATCAAGTTTCCAACAGGATGAATCTGAGTTTAGCTTTAGGCTTCCTAGTTCCTGTTGTTGTATGCCAGCACAAGAGTGCTGCTCTATGCAAGCCTCTGTGTTTCCTGAACACTCAAGAAGGCAGGTCAGCACTCAAGCTGAATCCTCCCAAAATACTGGAGAGACCTTTTCTGGGATACAGAAAAATTAGACACATGCAGCCTAGGGCAAGAAAAGAAAATATGAAGTGGAGGTTTTTCTGTGCAAACAACTGACTATTGAGGTGGAAAAGCCTCATTAAAGGGATATATAACTTACAACCAATTGGATCCACATAATTATTCAGATCTGAAAAAGTCAAGACAGTCCTGAGATAAGTTTTCTGTATAGTTCCCCTCTGATGTGGAGCTGTGATAAAGCACTTAGAGTGAATCATCACCTTATTCCCAGAGCCAGATAACGGGACATACACAAGTATCTATCTTCACCCAGTTATCAGCAGCAAAGCCAATAAATTCTTGATGCATTCCTCATCCCCTCTCCTGGAGCCTGGGTCTTTCAGGGATTGGGCAGGCTTGTAGCCCAGCTATAGAAACAGCACAAATGTCACACTTGTACCTCACCCCAGCACTGGCAGGTGGGGGGGTGGCAAAGAGGAAACATCTTGTAGGTGTCAAACTTGTCAACTAAAACCCAGGCAGACACACCTGAATTATGTTGTAGAGACAGGACAGCAATTAATCAGGCTGGACCTGAACCTGTATCTGGGCTGAGCTACACAGGGCTCCCAAGCCTTACTCATTCCCTCCGTGATCTAAAGCTAAGTTGTGTCAGCCCATAGATTGTGCTTTATATCGAAAATGTGGGTTTCCCATGACCTCGGTGTTGTCTTTATGTGACTTCTGGGAGCGTAGCTTCAGAGCTGAGCCAGTGCAGAAGGCTAGTGTGTCATTCTAGCTGAGAATCAGCTCCTGTCCCACTGGAGTGAATGAAATATTTGCCATTTTGCTTCACTGGGACCAGGATTTCAGGTAAAGAGCTTATGAAAGTAGGCAGTAAGTTGGAAGAGAGGGAAAAGTGTGATCTGGACAGCCCAGGTTTTACCCATCTATTGGCAAGAAAGAAAAGCTGTAGCTCCTCTGTTACAACCACAGCTAAAACTGCTAAGCCCTGTGGGCAGAAACTGTTAAATTATCCCATTATCTCTTGAAACCCCAAGGTTTCCCCCTTTCTCCCAACACCTATGCAGATCCTGCCGATTTCATATGGTGAAAAAAGTCCATGCTACACTTTGATGATATGGTTACCAGATGAACCACATTTGAAGTGGTCCTTAGGTGAAAATATCTCTAGAGTTTCTGATAAGACTCAGGTCAGCTGTCACTGGAGTGGTGACACTCATTACACTCAGCGCTGTGTGTTTCCAGCAGCCAGCACACTCAGATCCACTTTCCCCAAATCCCCAAAGTGAAAACCTATTAGCAGTAAGCGCGTCAGAACCACCAGGCAGGAGCACTGCCAGGGACCCTTCTCAAACCTCTCACACACATCCACATCCAGAAAACATTTCTTCTAACCATGGCACACATCCCTAGCTAAGCCAACAGGGAATTCCCTCCTGATCATCCCGTTGTTTCTTACCTTCAGCATCTACTCCACCATCTTCTCCTATTAACTTCTCTCCAGCAATTAATGCACAAAAATCCACTTTGGCACCAGCTTTGATGTTTTAATTGTCCAAAGATGAAATTCAGGAGCACCTTCCCAGCCTGCAAGATCCACCGCTGTGCTCCTGGCATTTTCCCCATCCATACTGTGTCAGCTGAAAGAAACCAGGAGTCTCACCACTGCCTGCATTTCTTATCAGCTGGTTCACTTTTTTTTCTGTGGGCTGAGTTTTTCATCATGGTTTGCTACCTCAAGTGCGGTCTTACATTCATGTGGTCACACAGTTTTCGAATGATGGTGAACCCAAGCATGGCCAGCTTGGTGCCCAGGCAGTGAGACCCTGTACCCATCCACACCCTGCTGAGCCAGCATTGCTGCATCCCAAGGAAGTCCCTCACCAAACTCAACTCTGATGTCAGCTGGGGCCTCTGGGCCTTCCCATAAGACAAATATTTCCCCATGTAAGATCTGCTGGGACCACAGATGAAGGTGGACTGCATTAGGCATCTGTTTTCCATTGCAACCAAGCTGTTTTGAAATCACTTACATTTTTTGCGGAAGCATTACTGTGTTACCACCAGCTTCAATGGGAATTTCTATGCCAGAGTAGCAGATGAGGCAGTCCACCACTCTGCCTCCCCATTTTTATTTTTTTTTAATTTTACAGTACACACAAATATTAACATATCATCCTGATAAAGCTTTGTTTACTGGCATGGTGCCAGCCCCTCTGCAGTGCCTCCTGCTTGGCAGCCTAATCTCCTGAAGTTCGAGGGATGCAGTCCAAATCTCTTAGCAACATTAAATCTCATTCAATTAACTTTGTTGGGGGACAAAATCATTTTGCTACTGCTGTTTGCCAGCCTGCCATATACAATATGCCATCCAGCAGTCAGGCAATGCAGCCTTTAGATACGGCAAGGAGGCACAGCACACTCCAGCACAGCAGCTCTGGCTGGATTGGCCATCCTGAGCTGCAAGGCAACCCATTAGCCAAAAACTCCAAGTCCTCAGAAAGGTCCACAGTGGCAACAGATTCAAGCCACTGCTTGGGTTTTAATGGCTTCTATGGCTGCCACTTGTGGTCTGCATCCAGCAGAGATTCCTTCTTCAGGCATCTTTTCTCCCTCTGGGGATTCATATGCCATCCCTGGCTTGAGACACACTGGGGCAGGAGCCACCAAAGAGATGTCCCAACGCAGCATGGCCCTGCACTGGAGCTGAAGAGTGCCATACACGAAGTGTATGCATACACATCTCCTGCTGGCACTGCTCTGTGGAAGCTGACAGCTGTTCAGAAAGTCTCACAGACATCGATTTGGATACGATTGCTATATTCCCTTGAGAACAGGACTTGTACCCGTGAGAAGTCTAGTGTCAACAAGGAGCAAGAAACCATAAACAACTGATGAAGAATGCACAGCTGTCTTAGGGAGGCTGTTGTTAGCTTAGAATTGTTTTCTAATCGGTGGTGGTAGCGAGCAACCAGTAGTTTCACAGGGTGTTAACACAGAAGCCACTAGAGACTTAGCACGAGCGTCCAACCACTGTATAAAAGAGGCCTTACAGAAATAAAGACCCACTTTCACTTGCATTTTATATTGCCTGGAGTTTCATGTGTTGTGACCCGTCTCAACAGTGACACTGCTCTATGAATAAAAGGCCAAGGGATGGCCTCCAAGGGATGTTCTTCTGTACCTGTAAAAAAGCAGGGAAATGTATGAGGATGTGTTCCAAGTCCCCAGAGAAGAAGAAAAGGAAACTACTACCAATCTCAACTAGAAGATGCTGGGTGCTGTACCCTCTGGGGAATGGTGGGTTAACATCACAGGCCTCTCCTATGTGTGATTTTATACAGTATTTATGCTTAACAGTAACACGTGAATCTTTAATTACAAATCTAAGACATTAAAGGGAAATTAGCTTAGTTCAAATTAATTTTCTTTCCAGAACTAGTCAAAAACAACCAAAGAAGCAGTAATTTGATTCCACCACACAGCAGGTGGCATTATATCCTTCACTAAATCATACAGATATGACTAATATTAATCTTCATTTCTATCAGGATGCATCAAATTTGGTATCCATCACACCATCCTTAGCATACTAATTATTTTAAAATGTATTTCATTAATGTGTTAAGACATAAGTAAAAGCAGTGAATAGGACCTGGGCAGGAATCGACCCCTCTCCCACCTCCTCTCCAGACAGTAGATCCCAGCACTTCTCTGAAAGGTTTGCACCAATATTAGAGCATTAAGGAAAACATATAGAAAATCTACATTTATTTTTCCTCCTATTACTGACTTCCAAAAACTCTTGCAAATAAATTCAATGTCTTGGGGAAGAGGGTTCCCTTATCTTTGTATCTTTTAATATTGGAAAGAGTCATTCTGAAACCAGATGGTAATTTGCCGTTCATAGGCAGCAAAATGGATGTCCATGCCTTTAAAAAGGTGTATAGCATTATCTCTTACTCTCTTAGTGTCTCCCCCCTCACCTTTTCCAAGCTTCCCCCTAAACTGCCACCCATTTATTGAAAAGCTAAATCCTATACTGTCTGCTCAGTCCTGGATAAAGCACAGTTTTTGGCAGCATGATGTTAAATTTAATTTGTGTCTTGTAAATGCACCCAGGGATTGAAGCAATAGGCACATTGTTCATGATACATACAGTATCTTTTTTCCCCTAGTCACTCTCAGAGTGCAGGAAAATCAGTATTTTACAGGGACCACATGAGTTGAGTTTAACCATCTCTGTTGAAAAATGTCACCATAAATTTGTCACTGGTCTAGGGTGACATTTAAGATGGCTACTGTGACAAAATATTTTTCACTGAGAAAGCTGCCTTTTTGGGATTTTCAAGATCAGAAAAAAACATTTCCCTTTAGCTGTAGTAAATACACATAGCCTAACCTGTAATTTACCATGTTATCCAGGAGCTGGCTTTGCAAACCAGCTTTCCAAAACTTAGAGAAGCTATTACTAGCATGGCCTTGCAGCAAAACAAAATCCTGGAGCTAACCCAGCATGCAGGGAAAATCTATGCACTGAGGACCTAAGGGCAGGTGTCTTACTAAGAAGATGATACAAACTCTTGGCTGAGCCTTGGTAGGATAAAGACTCCAAATTGTTTCTGTATCACTGTGATACTGCTTTTATATTTCTGAGAGTGGTACAGATGCATTTTTCTGTGAAAGCAGGAAAATTCCTACTGCCACTTCTGAGATCCAGGTCAGTTTTATAAATATTTACCTCGACATGCAGCAAGCCCAGCTCAGCCTTCTCCTGGTGTCAGTGACGGGGTGAATTACGTGCAGCGTAGCCAAGCCAATGGGTTTGGACTCCAGGGATCTGGCTGTGCCATGAGTCCCTTGCATGGGGTTGCCAAAAGTCCCAAGAGCCCCAATGTTGGCACTGATTTTTATGAGTGCTTGGCCACAGTCAAACCCATTGGAGACCTTGTCTCCAGTTTTCTCAAGCTCTAGTTTCCCAGCAATAAATTGGGATAACCACAGGGGCTGAGACAATGAGTGTGCTGTGAAGTTTATGAAGCTAATATTATAAGTACCTTAAGACGCTGGTTTAGACAGAGCTGCAGAAGGATTTTTATTTTCGAGCCTGCACAGCCAAAAACCAGTAAACTGATAACACTCACCTTCAGAAAAGAGATTTTTATCTTCTCACGTTAAACCTGACCAGAGTAAACATGCTTCTGTCCTCCTGCTGTTGAAATATGTTGCCATAAGTGTTTAGTGTAACATTTGACCTGTTTCTCCCAAATCTTCCTAGATTACGGTCAAGTCATTTGCACTTCAATAGTTCAGGGGCTGTACTGCAATTTCTGGGGCTGGAAAGTAGCTCAGCTGTAAAAACTTGCTGGAGGCTGTAAAATGGCATAAAGAGGCTAAGCCACGGAGTATTTTTAAAGACAGTTTTGGAGGGAGAAAATTATTATACTTGAGTCCTTCCCCCTCTGCCCCCCTTTCGGTTGTGAGCCTAAAAATTACGTAGATCTTCAAGGCTGTCTTTCCAAAACGGCTTAAAGACAAAACTACAGCAACCATATGCCAGCTCTCTGACTCAACAGGTAAAGCAGAGTCAAATGGCTTGATCAGTAATGCACTGGGGCTATATTGATTGTATATGTTCAGAAAGGGACAGGGGAGGGACAGACTTGTGAGGACTGTAAGCCTTTAGGCACCATCCCTGCCATAAGGGACAGGGGAACCTACAGCAACCAAGGGCTGCGTGATACACACCTTGGCACAGCAGACCCACTGTGGTTCCCTAGCTAATACCATCATTTAGAACTGCCCACAAAGTCTTAATACTCGAAAGTCTAATACTGTGAAAGTCTAACACTTCTCCTCTGCAGAGTGTGCCACTTGGAACTACATCATTTTCCCCAGATTCCCTCCCCCCCTTCCCAAAACACCTCTCAGATAATGCATAAAATTTAATAGCCATGTATTGTTTAAATCCTCATAAACGGCATGAAATGAAATAGAGAAACTAGGCTGCCTGCAAACTTTCCAGGTCTCCAGAGAGGTGGCAAATTGTATCAGCAGTCCCTCTAGAGTTGCCAAATATCCCCATCAATTCTGTTTGCACCATCAGTCTAAAGATGCTGTATTCTACTCTAAGGGACAGATAAAGACACATTCTGAAACACATTCTACAGCACTGATAAATATACAAGCTGTCTCGGTGAATTAGTTACATGTGCAAATAGCTCTCTGAAGAGCAGGCTCAGTTTGATGGTTAAAATCTGATCCAAAATCAGCAGGAGTCACAAGAAAAAAAAAAAGAAAAAAAAATCCCCTACTTCGAACCAGAGGCTCTGAACCAGGTCTTTGGTTAATTGGAAATGGATAACATTGGATATGACACCTGCTGGGCAGTCTTTGGTCACTAATCCACTCCAGTTGTCCACAAAGGCTTGCAACTGTTGTCACCCTTCATGCCAGGCTCAGCAGGGAGGTGAGAGATGAATGCCTCAGAAAGTCAAACCACTCACCCCAGCCCTGTTATCTTCTGGATGGGGTCGGGGCAGGGGGGGGGGAGCATAGGTGAAGTATGCATTGCCACTGGCCATGCAGCACCTGCCTCCAAATAGGAAAAAGAGAGTTCGGTCTCCAGCACTACAGATAAACAGGGAGGAAAAAAAACAGGACAAAAAAGTCTTAAAGATTCAAAGAATTTCTACTGCAATAGTGCCATAAACTGGTGAGAAAGACTTCTCAAAGAAAGTAACTTTCTCTATGGAAACAAATACATGATTTCTCAAGCAGATGCCCCCCCCAAGCCCTAGCACTGAAGTCCTGTAAAAAGCTCCGGAGAGGGATTTAGCCTGGCTTTTAGGCCAGGACAAATCCCATCAGAATGTGGCCGAGATACCACTTTTTTTGTTAATACAGAAGTTGCCTTTTATTCCTTCTGCCAAAGCAACCTGGCCTGCCTGGTCCCACAGTGAGGTCATAACTCAGGGCTGATCACATCACAGCACGTTGCCATGGCAATGCTTGAACTGTCACAAAGGATGTGCGCTGTGATTTCACAGCAGATGGGCTGTGAGGGAGGAAGCCCTCATTTAAATTTTAAAAATTGCTTTAGTAATTAGCAAGAGCAATAGAAAAAAAAAAACATTGAAAAGAGAAGAAAAATCCCCAAACTGTCACTCTCAGCAAAGGTTATAGGATTCATGTGGGATCTGCAGGCCATCCACGAGAAAGACCAAGCTGCTGCTCCAAGTTCACTGAGCTTGTCACGTCACTGATAGGTCCAAAAAAGTCTGGAGCCTGCTTGGCTACAGGCAGCCCAGGGCAGCGGTGGGTGAGCAAAGCTCCCCTGGCCCCTCAGTGCATTTCAAAGCCAGCTGCCCTTCACAGGGACCTGACAGGAATGGCAGAGGGCAGGCAGAGGCTGCCAAATGCTTTATTAAAACACTAACTGGCTGACACAAGGGGAGGTACAGTGGCTTGACTTCAGAAGTTTTCAGCAAGGAGCTGGCTCAGTTATTTCTACAGCCCTTCTTAATAAAGCACGAAGAGCACAGTCACACAGATGTGGTAGCATCCCTTCAGGGACAAGGTGGAGTTTTACTCCTCAAAGGTAAGAATGAAACACCTTGGCTCCCTAACTTTCACAGCCCAGCAGCACTGACCCACAGCAGCCTACACAGGCCTTGTCCCGCGTCCTCAGCAACTCTCACAGAATGATAACCCATTTCCACCTATTGCCGTGGCACTTGGGAACTGAGATCAACAGCAAACAATGGAGGCAGAGCAGATGGTGTCAAGCCTTCCAGATAGCCATGGTGCAGCCCTGCTCCCTCCTCGGCTTTCTCCATCCCTAGCAGAGGTGACCTTGAGGAAGCAAAGCCTCGGGTCCCCATCCCCATGGCCACCACAGCTCACTGCAGAGACACCGACATCCCCTGGCTCACCACAGAAGCTCTCTTCCACATGACAGCAGCTCAGCAACCTCAAGGCAGAATTAAATCTCTTTCCCTTCCGCCTGCAGCAGGCAAAGCACGTGGTGTTTCAGGGACCTTGGGCTGAGTCCTCCTATTTAATGGGGAGAGCAGACTTCAATGCAGCTTGTTCCTTGTTCATTCAGTGACTAACTGTTGATCTCTCTAAGAATAAGCCAGATGGTTCCCGTGATAAGTGATCAGCTCTCCTGGAGTTTTTGAAACAGAAAAAGACAGATGCCTGCGTGCCTCTTGCCAGGACCCATCTTAAGCTCAGGCAATGAGTGCAAATGCTTAGGGAGGTTGTGTTCAGGGGATTCTCTCCATCCAAGCTTAGCAACTAATCTTCCCCATCAGCCCTTCATCCAGGAGGGGAGGCATCTTGCATTCTGACAGCTTCCCCCAGCTTAAGGGCACTACAAATCATAAGATCAGCCCTTATAATTGGATCAGACTTTGATATTGTTTTCCTTTTCTGTGCATTTATATTATCATCTCATTCTGCAGACAGCACATCTGATTGGTGCTTACTACTTCAGCTTGTATTTGCACACCCCGGTGATTGAGAACACTGATAGGGGCGACAAAGCATTTTAGCATAGGAGAAAGCCTGCTTTGGGAAGCTGTTTTGCTGGGGTGGGAAAAAAAACAGGCTGAAGAGCTTTGTTTCTAGGCCATTGATGTGCACACCACCAGTCAAGCACCGCTTCCTGCCCTCAGCATAGAGATCAAGGTCTCTACAAGTGATGGAAAAAAGGTAGCAGTGTTTGTCTGCTGACTTCTTTTTAATTTGTTTTTACCTTAATTCTTCCTTCTGATTGTATAGGAAGCCTGATTCCACTACTGAGCTGGCATTAAAAACAGAGAGCCAGCGCATCACTATACCCATGTAGGGTTAGAAGAATGGGGTGGAAGAGGAGACAGGAGCAAGGTGTAAAATTGGCAACAGAAGATGAGCTTGGTTCTTCCCAAAACCAGCTCTAAGGCAGTAGCTTGGCCCACCAGCCAAGGGCTGGTTCACCTGTCCTGGGAGAAGCAAACACATCCATTCCAAAGCTCAGAGACTACCCATTTGCAGCTATGTCTTGTAGGCAAAACTCCACTTGATCTCACAGAGTTACGCCAACATAAAAATGAGCAACATGTAGCCATGCACTCAACAGAAAACACTTCTTTTATTTGCATGTCCCTGTTGTGGCTCTTAGAGGATGTACATTCTCTTTTAGGATATTTATGCAGTATCTTCAGAGCAAAATTCAGAGCTGCACCTCCAAGACAGGGAATGAGATCTGTAATGCTGACTCAGCCTTCAATTTCACAGGATTAAACAGTCAGAAAGAAACCATTAAGCTGAAAAAGACTGAAAAGTATGTGACAGTACCCATGTCAGACGCTCATTTCCACACCGTAAGAAAAAAAAATATATATCAGTACACAGTTCATTATGTCTGACCAAGGCATTATTTCACAGACGAAACTGCAACTTCATCTGAGGGCTTTATGGAGCAGATGTCACTTTAAATCCAGAGACAGTGCACAGAAGGAACAGAGAGGGCACTAAATTTAAAGCAAGCAAGTACTCTGCCCTCACTTTCCTGAGAAACTGTGCATGCATGTTCACTGTGCTTTGTAATCAGTGTGGCTTTCATTGTGTTATTAATTAAAAAGAGAGGCCTTATGCAAAAGAAATTTAAAATTGCAAATTTCCTTTTGCATATTCTGCAAAAGCAATTTCCATTTTGTTATGTTACCCTGCGTCATGTTAATGTTAGGTTTTCATAAATGAATTACATACTGAGACTTACTAAGAGTATTTGAATTGCATTCATCACTGATACTTTTTCCTTGCATGATTTCCCAAGGAATCAAGGCTTTTGTAATTATAAACTATAATCTTATACACAGTTCTCCCATCCCTCAGTAAACCTTTGATCGTTTCACTTAACTTCAATTAAATTTGACAGAATCAGAGCTAACCGACCAACTACAAGTTTCCTAAAAGACAGCATCCAGGTAGAGATGCCACACAGCCAGTTTGTCCCACTGCTCAAGATTCAGAGGAGGAATTTGATGACCAAGTCAAAACACATTCACAAAACCAGTCTCTGTGCACTATATTTTGCACCTCCATGTGGGAAAATGCCAAGTCACACACAAGAAGGTATTCTTAGTTAGATTACACAGCGTGAGCAGCTTCTCTAGCAGTAACATTGAATACTCAGGTGCTCAAAAAGTTGTCCTTAGTTTACTCTTTTAGGACTGTAATAACAATTGCTCCAATTTTAAACCCACATCTTCTTCATCTTAATTACACTGAATTATGTCTTATTTTTAACTACCTTCCAGCTCCTAATTTGTGTGGAACCATCCACGATTTTGGGGAAGGCGGCTAAGCCTCACTGCGGGCCTTACTTGGTGCAGGGATCTCTTTGGGCTCAGGTTAGAACTGTCTTTGCTACAACCCGGGCTTAAGGTCTGAAATCCCGCAGCCGGCTGCCACTGACGGCCCTTTTTTGCACTTGAAAGGCAGCATTAGCTTCCATATCACCTAATCAGTCAAACAGCCTTCTACATTTGGAAATGCAAAAAAAGCTAAACAGTTCTTAAAGTACATGTCAATTATGACAACAGCAAGCAGATGATTTTTCACCTGCTTTTCCATTGATCCGCCCTTTCAAGAACATTTTATACTCAAAAGTATGGTAGTCTTATTAAAACACTTAGGCTTGTGTCTTCTTCCAGATCGTAGAAAAGGAATTTAAGAATTTAAGACAGGAAGAAAAAAGTGTATCCTGGCAGAAAATCTTTGCGCCCTAAAATAACTTTTTTTTTGCGCCCAAGTATTCAAAAATCAGAAACATTTTCAGGGCTGGACAGCTACTGAAGAATTAAACAAAATATATTCAGTAAAATTTTAAAGAAAAAGAAATTTCCATTAAAAAATATCAGAAACACCTACAGCTCTACAGATGAACACCAGAGTTTGATGAGCATCAGTGAGCTCTGAGGGGCATCTTCTGTGCTCCCAACAAGTGCAGAGAGGATGCCCCAGCTTGCCCCTGCCTAACAGCTTCCATCTGGAAAGAAGAGGAAAAGTTAGCAGACATCTCAGGGCTGGTGGCAGCAAGGAAGAAATCCATCCTGTTATCAAATACTTACAGAGACTATACTCAGTCAGGCAGTCAAAAACACGCCTACTCAGATAAGGGTATCCCTGCAAAGAAATCTCTTGACACTGCTTTGACATATTTACGTTCTTCTGCGATTATTCAGTTGCAATAACTTAGAGCTCCTCGTCTGACACTCAAACATGAGCCAGTCCCCAGTCCTTAGCCGTACACGGGGAAGGGAAACAAAACGATGCCCAGGGAAGTTCCTCAGCTGGGTTAAGGGCTGCAGCCTGGCCGCCCCGCTGGTGACATGGGGCAGGGTGAGAGTCGAAGCAAGCTGCGATTTAAAGCCTGTAGAACACTAAGTATACAATTAAAAGATTAATCTAATGTGATCTAATCAAAGATACCGCATCTAGATAGCACACCCCTGAAGTTACAGTGAGATTATGCTACTCTTAAGTCCTATTAGCCTGGACTTGTTGGAAGATCTGCAACCTAGTTGCAAGATACAATCGGTAAATTATTTCTTTTAATTAATTCATTGAAGTAAACAGAAAATACCCTGGGTCCTATCTGTCTACACCTCTTTGGAAGAAAGGCAACGAGTTCAACTACAGTTTTAAATTGGGAAAAGGATTCCTGCGCTGCAGCAGAGGAGCGGAGATTGCAGTAGCATCCCTTGGAAATATACACCACCTTCTTCAAAGCAACGAACAACCACCGCCTGAAGCCCACCCAAAAGACTGTGGCTTGGAAAACCTCTATCACAAGCCGGAGATGTACAAGTGCCTACCACCTCCCCAGGTAATCTGCCCCGCTTCCAAGAGGCAGTCTCACGGCAACGGCACAGCCTCATCCAGACCCTCAGGATCCCGTCGCCGTGCCTACAGCGGGGGTCAGCCCCCGCCGTCTCTATAGCAGGGATGCGATGCAGAGATGGTGGTCCCGTCCCCACGTCCTAGAACGAGGGTCCAGCCGCTGCCATCCCCACACGGGGAGGTCCAGCCCACGGGATACTGGTCCGAGGGTCCTCACTCCCAGCCCTTCTACCAAACGTCCATATCCCCCTCGGCGTCGCCACCGCTCGCACCGCCCGGGGACGGGGCAGGGAGGGGGTCCCCTGCTGTGAGCCCCGGCTCCACCTGGATTCCGCCCCGGCTCCACCTGGTCCGTGTGATTCCGCCCGTGGAGCGGGACGGGGAGCGGCGGGGAGCGGCGATGCCACCGGCCGGGCCGGGCCGGCGGTGTCACCACAGGGGCAGCGGAGCGCCCACGCTCGGGGCAGGGGGCGGGGGGTGCGTGGAGCACTGGTGGGGCTGAGCCGCGGGAGGCGCGGCCGGGCCGGGCGAGCGATGGG